>JBAMJV010008273.1:0-21711 GCA_037951105.1 Echinarachnius parma
GGAAGGATCTATTGGGTATGGAAATGGACAACCTAGACACCGAATGTGAATCCATTTGGGCCAAAATCATCTTTGCTGGGAATCGAATATTATACATTGGATCTTTCTATCGCCCACCGAATGACGACCCTACGAGTTTGCTGAATCTTAACGGCGCTCTCAAGAAACTAACGGAGAAAGCAACACTGCCCAACATTATTTTATGTGGGGATTTTAACGCCCCACATATAAACTGGGAGAACAATACCGTTATAATAGATGCTGCACAAAATAAACCTCAATACGGGAGAAGACTCAATGAAACTCTCCTTGACATAACCCATGACAACATGCTCTCGCAAATGCAATGTGATGCTACAAGAGAAAAGAACAATTTGGACCTCGCATTCACCACAATACCAGACCAAATCACCAAGACTGAAATTGTTCCCGGGATGTCCGATCACAGGGCAGTGTCGATTCACCTTTTCACCTCAATGAAATACACCCGCAAAAAACCTCGCAAGGTATACGTTTATAAGAAAGGGGATATGAAAGGTTTGGGTGACGACATTATACAATTCAAGGACTCCTTCATTACATCTGCTGGCGATAGGGATGTCAATTTAAATTGGGAAACATTCAAAAGTGAATTATTTCGTTTGATGGATAAACATATCCCTCAGAAAAAATTGTCATCATGGCAGGATGACGAATGATATAAAGAGGCAAATTCGAAAGAAAAAAAGATTATACAATAAGGCAAATAGAGTTGACACCGAACAATGCTGGCAGGATTTTCGAGACATAAGAAAGGCTGTCAAAGCTAGCATGAGAAAATCATACGAGGAGTACATAAATGGAATATTTACGGACAGCGCTGATGAAAAACAATCACACAAGAGATTCTGGAAATTCGTTAACAGCAGGAAGAAGGACTCGGGTATGATTCCCACCTTGAAGACAGCGTATGGACTTGCGACAGACAACCTTTCCAAAGCTGAGGCTCTAAATAATCAGTATGAATCTGTATTTACAAACGAAACCCGAGAGGCGATACCAGACAAAGGACCAAGTCCTTATGTGTCGATGTCAAACATAACGTGTACGTTGGAAGGGATTGAAAGAATGCTTAAATCTCTCAATTCAAATAAAGCATGTGGCCCAGATCTAATTCCTGTCAGGATCTTGAAGGGATATGCAAAGGAAATAGCCCCTATACTCCGAGTCATATTCATTCAATCCTATGACACAGGCAAATTAACACAGGACTGGTTGATTGCTAATATTGTACCTGTTTATAAAAAGGGAAATAAATGCAAACCAGAGAATTACAGACCTATTTCTCTAACATGTGTCACATCTAAACTCATGGAACATGTGATATTTCACTCCATCATGGAACATCTGGATGAAAATGATATACTTGTGAAGTATCAACATGGTTTCCGCAAGAAGCATTCTACCGAGTCCCAACTCATCACTACGGTGGAAGAACTATCCAGATCTTTAGATAACAACCATCAAACAGACGTAATGATTTTGGACTTCTCCAAGGCCTTCGACAAGGTTGCTCATCATCGGCTTTTAAGTAAGCTGAAATACTACGGAATTCGTGACGGAACCCTAAGCTGGATATCAACTTGGTTGACTACCAGGACTCAACGAGTGGTTGTTGATGGAGAGGCTTCAACGTCGGTTCGTGTCACATCAGGAGTGTCTCAGGGCACAGTTCTAGGTCCTCTGATGTTCCTCTTATTCATAAATGACATTGGTGACGAGGTCGATTCTACCATCAAATTATTTGCGGACGATTGCCTTTTGATGCGGAGAATAACATCTGTAGATGACACGGTACAACTTCAATCAGATATGGACAAACTTTTGGAGTGGGCTGATCGTTGGCAAATGCAATTCAACGCCAAGAAATGCTACTCAATGCGAATTCACAGAAAGAGGCATCCCATTATGCACACTTATACTATGAGGGGAGATGATCTTCTAGGTGTGGCCAGCAAAGCATATCTTGGAATCGAGCTACATGAGCGTCTAAGCTGGAAATCTCATGTAGATGCGGTCACAAACAAGGCCTCGAGGACCCTTGGATTCATTCGGAGAAATCTTGGAAGACAATGTCCAACAGAAGTGAAAAAACTGGCATGCATCTCTCTCGTACGGTCCCAGCTAGAGTATGCCTCGGTAGTATGGGACCCCAACAAGCAGAACCAGATAGACCAACTAGAGAAGATCCAAAGACGTGCACTTCGTTTCATTTGTGGAAACTACCAGCGTGATGCCAGTGTAACATCCATGCGAGAACAACTTAATCTCCAAACTCTAGAAGAAAGAAGAAAACGGGCACGATTGTCAATGTTCTACAAGATAGCAAATAACAACATTGCGATTCCAATACCGGATTACATCAAACCGAGGGAGCGAACTACAAGGAGGAGTCAACAACAACGATATATGAGACTAGGCTCTTCAATGGACACTTACAAATTTAGTTATTTCCCCAGGACACTAAAGGACTGGGACGAGCTACCTCAGAACATCGTCGAACTGCCTTCTTTGGAGCAGTTCAAGGTGGCTCTTGAAACAATTTAGTTCCCTTTACAGGAACTGTACCGCATAGAGCTGTATATAAAACTCTATGCTTTTCCCTCATCTAGATGCTGAACAGGCGTTGATGAGTATTACCATAGAACTAGAACTAGCCACCTGACGTCGGGTCGATGTCGAAAGTTGTTGGCCGGATGTCGGCATATCGCGGTTGGCTCGAAGTTAAAATGTCCGCCAGCCCAACATCGTCACCACGTCATTTTGTGATACGTCAATTTCTGACAATGGCCCAACATCAACTCATGACATTGGACCAACATAACATTATGATGTGGGCGCGAGGTTAAAATGTCCGCTAGCCCAACATTGTCCCAACCTCATTTTTATGATGTCGGACAAATGTCAATTTCCGACAATGGCCCAACACCAAATCCTGACATAGGACAGATATCAAATTTGGATGTGGGCTCGACGTTAAAATATCCGCCAGCCCAACATCGTCACCACGTCATTTTGTGATACGTCAATTTCTGACAATGGTCCAACATCAACTCATGACATTGGACCAACATAACATTATGATGTGGGCGCGAGGTTAAAATGTCCGCTAGCCCAACATTGTCCCAACATCATTTTGTGATGTCGGGCAAATGTCAATTTCCGCCAATGGCCCAATATCAAATCCTGACGTTGGGCCAACATCAAATTCTGACGTTGGCCCGACATTACAATGTCCGCCAGCCCGACATTAGCCCAACGTTATTTTTTATTGTTGGCCCAACATCAAATCTTGACGTTCGCCCGACGTTTGAATGTCCGCTAACCCAACATTGGCCCAACGTCATTTTTTGATGCTGGACCTACATCATAATTTGACAATGGCCCAATGTCATTAATATGACATCTCCAATAAGAGGTCTACCTAATATAGCGCCGATGTTGGGACTGGTATCAATTTAAGAGGTCGCTACCCAGCTAGCCACCTGACGTTGTGCCAACATTGGGCCAATGTAAAAAGTCGTTTTAAGACGACGTTGGGCCTACATTAAAAATCCGACGTCGCCGCGACGTAAAAATGTCCGCCAGCCCAACATCAGCGCGGCGTTTTTTTTTTTTTATGCTGGCCAAACGTCATTTTGCGATTTCGACCTAACATCAATTATTCAGTCAGTGGTTAGTCATGCTTGTGAAATTAATGTCGGGACAATGCTAGTAATGAGACAAGAATAGGACATCTCAATTTTGACGTCAAACCGAAATCCTACGACGTCAGAATGGGCAGCAGTGAATCAAGTCGGCTAATAGTCATTAAGTTGATGTTGAGCCGATGTCAATGATCCGACATGAATATGACATCTCAATGATGACGTCAATGCGATATCCTGCCGATGTCAGAACTGACAGCAATGAAACAAGTCGGCAAATGATCATAAAAGTGATGTTGCGTCGATGTCAATAGTCGGACATGAATATGCCATCTCCAATATGACGTCGGGCTAATATCGCGCCGATGTCGGAAAAGATAGCAATTAAGGAGGTCGGTAAATGGTAGTAAAATTGATATCGGTCCGATGTTATTAATTAGACATGAATGTGACAAATATGTCAGGCTGATGTAAGAACTTGCAGCAATGAAACAACTCAGCAAATGGTCATTTAATTGATGTTGTGCCGAAGCCAATGATTAGACATGAATATGACATCTCAATGATGACGCCATAGCGATATCCTGCCGATGTCAGAACTGGCAGCAATTAAACAAGCCGGCAAATCGTCGCCAGTTCCGACATCGGTACAACATTGACCCAACGTCATATTTGAGCGGTCATATTTATGTATATTTAATAACATAAGCCCAACATCAATTTTGCAATCTTTGACTGACCTCTTAATTTGCTACCAGTTCCAACATCTGCGCGATATTAGCCCGACGTCATATTTGAGATGTCAGATTGATGTGTAATCATTGACACCGGCACAACATCAGTTTAATGACCATTTGCCGACTTGTTTAATTGCTGTCAGTTCTGACATCAGCAGGATATCGCTTTGGCGTCATCATATAGAGATGTCATATTGAGGTCCAATTAATAACATTGGCTAGACATCAATTTCACAACCATGTACCGACCTCTTAAATTGCTACCAGATACAACATCATCACAATATCGGACTGACGTCATATTAGAGATGTCATATTTATGTAGGAGTAATGACATCCGCCCGACATCTATTTCACAACCTTTTACCCACCTTTAAAATTTCGTAAAGTTCCGACATCTGTGCGGTATAGTCCCAAAGTCATATTTTGGATGTCATATTTATGTCTAATTAATTATTGTGACCCGACATCAATTTCACAACATTTTACCGACCCCTTAAATTTCTAACAGTTTCAACATCGGCGCGATATTAGCCCGACATCGGCTGAACATCGATTGCATGACTATTGGCCGACTTGTGTCATCGTTGCCAATTCTGGCATCGGCGCGATATTGGCTTCACGTCATATTTGTGATGTCAGATTGATGTGTAATCATTGACACCGGCACAACATCAATTCAATGACCATTTGCTGACTTGTTTCATTGCTGTCAGTTCTGACATCGGCAGGATATCGCTTTGGCGTCATCATATAGAGATGTCATATTGAGGTCCAATTAATAACATTGGCCAGACATCAATTTCACAACCATGTACCGACCTCTTAAATTGCTACCAGATACAACATCATCACAATATCGGACTGACGTCATAGTAGAGATGTCATATTTATGTAGGAGTAATGACATCCGCCCGACATCTATTTCACAACCTTTTACCCACCTTTAAAATTTCGTAAAGTTCCGACATCTGTGCGGTATAGTCCCAAAGTCATATTTTGGATGTCATATTTATGTCTAATTAATTATTGTGACCCGACATCAATTTCACAACATTTTACCGACCCCTTAAATTTCTAACAGTTTCAACATCGGCGCGATATTAGCCCGACATCGGCTGAACATCGATTGCATGACTATTGGCCGACTTGTGTCATCGTTGCCAATTCTGGCATCGTCGCGATATTGGCTTCAAGTCATATTTGTGATGTCAGATTGATGTGTAATCATTGACACCGGCACAACATCAGTTTAATGACCATTTGCCGACTTGTTTAATTGCTGTCAGTTCTGACATCGGCAGGATATCGCTTTGGCGTCATCATATAGAGATGTCATATTGAGGTCCAATTAATAACATTGGCCAGACATCAATTTCACAACCATGTACCGACCTCTTAAATTGCTACCAGATACAACATCATCACAATATCGGACTGACGTCATAGTAGAGATGTCATATTTATGTAGGAGTAATGACATCCGCCCGACATCTATTTCACAACCTTTTACCCACTTTTAAAATTTCGTAAGGTTCCGACATCTGTGCGGTATAGGCCCAAAGTCATATTTGGGATGTCATATTTATGTCTAATTAATAACTTTGACCCGACATCAATTTTACAACATTTTACCGACCCCTTAAATTGCTACCAGTTTCAACATCGGCGCGATATTAGCCCGACGTCATTTATGAGATGACATATTCATGTTGGATCATTGACATCGGCCCGACATCAGTTTTACAACCATTTACCGACCTCTTAAAATGGTACCAGCTCGAACATCGGGGCGATGTAAGGCCGACTTTATATTTGAGATGTCATATTCATGTCGAATTGTTGACATCGGCACAATATCCATTTAATGACTATTTACTGACTAGTTTCATTGCTGCCATTTATGACATCTGCAGGATATCGCTTTGGCGTCATAATTGAGATGTCATATTGATGTCCAATAAAACAAAAACATTAGTCCGACATCAATTTTACAACCATTTACCGACCTCTTTAATTGCTTCCAGTTCCAACATCGGCGCGAAATTAGTCCGACGTCATTCATGTAGGATTATATTCGGCGCAACATCAGTTTAATGACCATTTGACAAGCTGTTTCATTGCTGCCAATTCTGACATCGGCGCGATATCGGCTTGACGTCATATTTGTGATGTCATATTGATGTCAATTAAAAACATCGCCCGACATCAATTTCACAACCATTTACCGACCCCTTAAAATGCTATATTTCGACATCGGTACAACATTGGCCCAACGTCATATTTGAGATGTCATATTCCTGTTGGTTTATTGACATCGGCCCGACATTAATTTCACAACCCTTTATCGACCTCTTAAATTGCTATCAGTTTCGGCATTGGTGCGATATTGGCGCGACGTTTTATTTGAGACGTAATTTTTTCGTCAACGCACGACATTCAATTAAAAAACCTCCAACCTAAATTCGACAATGGAGAAATGTTGGCGCGTTGTCTGTTTGCCGACCGCGATCTTGCCGACAACCTGCCGACATCGGTCCGACGTCAGCTGGCTAGCTGGGTACTTATAATATTTGTGTCAACTTGCTTTGAGAATCTTGAATACATTGTATTGAATTGCGTTTAATCGATTACAAATACTAGTACATAAATACATTCAAAAGTAAAAAAACAAGTAGGGTATTGCTATCGGGGAATTCATGATCGATTATAAGTGATCGTAAGTGAAATGTAAAATTTCAATTTTTGTAATTATTTGTATTAAAGAATATATTTTTGTCATGTCATTGCTGCTGTATATAATTAATAAAGATATATAAGAATATAAATAACACCTGTAAAAAGTGTTATGAATATGATATGGAGGTTGATTATTTCAGAATCAACGCTCTGCAATATACTAACATTACAAAACATACATGATAAGAAGAGGTGTATATATATTTTACCGATTGCGACCTGTATTCGTAGGACGATAGGATGATAGGTTTAGGATTAGGCAATAGGTGTAGGAATAGGATATTTATAGAATTATGAATTATGAATGACTGGAAAGGTTAAACAAAATGTATGGATCGAACGTGGAATCTATGCATCTATGCATGTATTCAAATTTCTGTTTACGTTTTTGATGTTGGTCCTACGTTGGACGTTTGCCATTGGGCCATTGTCAAATGTTGATGTAGGTCCAGCATCAAAAAATGACGTTGGGCCAATGTTGGGTTGGCGGACATTCTAACGTCGGGCCAACGTCAATATTTGATTTCATGTTGGGCCATTGTCGGAAATTGACGTTATGCCAATATCACAAAATGACGTAGTGACGATGTTGGGCTGGCGGACATTTTAACGTCGAGCCCACATCATAATTTGATATCTGTCCTATGTCTGGATTCGGTGTTGGGCCATTGTCGGAAATTGACATTGGCTCAACATCACAGAATGATGTCGTGACAATATTGGGCTGGTGGACATTTTAACGTCGGGCCAACGTCAGAACTTGATGTTCTCTCAACGTCAGGAATCGATGTTGGGCCTACGTTAGAACTGACATTGGGCCATTGTCAATAATTGATGTTGGGCCGAAATCGCAAAATGACGTTGGGCCAGCATTAAAAAAAGACGCCGAGCTGATGTTGGGCTGGCGGACATTTTCACGTCGCGGGGACGTCGCATGTCGCATGTCGACCCAACGTCCTCTTAAAACGAATTTTACATCGGCCCAACGTTGGCACGACGTCAGGTGGCTAGCTGGGATGTATATGATATTAGGAATATTTAAAATTAATCAAGATAAAAAGAGTTACTTATAGTTTATACAGGGATACCAAACTTCAACAAACTTCAAACATCTTACCTTTCACACTCAGCTTGGTCGCATTCGAAATCTTGTGGCCTTCGTAGTAGGAAACGACGCAATCATACGTCGCATCGTCGGATTTGATCGCCGGGGAGAGAACGAGAGAGAAATCTGTGGTGACGTCACACCAACCATTCTCGACGCAAGTGCCTATTTTCTTTCCATGGTTACCGCTGCGCTGCCAAGTGACAACAGCGCCCGTAGTCCAGTGTTGTCTCCAGGTGACTTTGGAAGCTTCACCGCGAAAAGAGCACGGCATCGTAACGGCGTACCCTTCGTTCGCTTTAACCTCCGATTCTGTGTTAACAATTCCATCTGTATAAAGAAACCAAAATGGTAAAAATAGTAAATACAATAAAATACTTTTATTTGAATGATAATGACAAAAAAATAGAATCCTCCTTTGATGGTACCACTAGTTCATTCTTTAATGAAATTACACATACGTAGGCTCCGATTTGCGACCGATATAATGTTATCATCAAACATTTTATCATTTATTTAGTTAATTAAGTAAAAAATATAATCTGACATTACCAAGGCGAACGAGGTGAGGACATTGAAACAAAAAGGAATTAAAATAAAGAATACTTACTTTCAACATTCAGTTGAGTAGAATTTGCCGCTAAAACATTCCCGCCGTGGACCACGCTACAGGTATATCGACCCGCGTCACTCTTTCTCACCGCTTTAATGACAAGCGTATTACCAGTTCCTGCGGTGAAGCGATCAAACTCATTTTCAACGACGCCACTTTTCCAGGATGTCATTATCCGTCCAGATGAGTCCTTCCAGTGAACAACGTCAGGAAAACCTGTTTTGGAATATGGTCCGAGATCGATTACATAATGTCATTATGACTATTTAAATATAATGCATAATTTTACAAAATACTAACTGCTTCTTTTAATCAATTTGTAATTCCATAATTACATTTTGATTCTTTGTATTATATTCATCCGGGAGTCTCTTGTAATTTGATTCCCCTGTAACCCCTTGCTCTCATCCATTGATTTATTTACGTGATGAATATGTTTGATAAGTTTTATATTTGTTTGAATGTATGATCTATACATTGAAGAGCTTTATTACGTACGATGGCCATTCGGACTCATCCATACACCAGTGACGTGGGGGTGGGGGTGGGGGGGGGGGGGGGGGGGGGAAGACGTACCCCAATCATTTGCCCAAACAATTGGCCCAAACAATAGCGCCAGCAAACATCCAAAACGATCCAGTATAATGAATATGTATCTAGCCTTTTGTCAACGATCTTCGAGCCGGTCTAAATGAATATTCATGATAGCATTATCACGCAAAGTTAGAAAAGATGAACGTTACTAAGGGTTGAAATCCAATCAAGCAAGCAGAAGTAGCTCTTGGGTCGGTGGTTGGTGCAAATCAGGATAAGGTAAAATTGCATCACGGTATGAAGAGCCGTAGGTTCAAGACGCACTGGATAAGTGATTTTTTTTATATTTTTTATTTCATAGGAAATTTTATTTTAACAGATGCCAGCGTTTTGTGCATAGGAATGGGAATGAAAATTATCATTTCTGTGTTAACTTAAATACACAATTATTACATTCAGGTGAGTGAAGTCCTGACATTCTGCTAGTAATAGTATTAAGCTTTATATATTAGTGGATGGAGGGGGTAGGGTCATTTTAAAATTGATTCATCACCCTGTTTCAGCCAACTCTTCATCAAGCACAAATTTTTATTTTACTCTTTTCCGACCAAGAATTAATAACAACTTATGAATAGGAAGCAATGTTGAGCAACCCAGCCCCGCCCCCCCCCCCCCCCCCCCCCCCCCCCCCACACACACACGGACACAAACACACCCGTTATAGTATACATGCACACAGCACACGCACGCTATGACTACGATTATGTTCATTTGTCAGATTCGAACTTGAGATGCCGTGTCATGCATTCTTTGATTTTATGCTGCTAGTGCTGCACGTTGTAACTTGGAAACTGCTATGTTATGCAATATGTTTCTATCTCTATAGTTGAGATGAAACTCAAGAGATTATGCAAATATATATGTTGTTGCTATTCATTTGAAATAGTGTGAATAGTCTTGTTGGTGGTGCATCATGAGTTCCTTTTCAAAACAGATAATGCGGAGAGCACAAAGAGGATAACGATTGCTTGGACAGAATAATACAGTTCGAACAATAATGTTCCTCCTAGCGCCTCAAATAATGCAATAGATCGTACACCTGTTCTGAATAATTATACATAAGCATGAATGAAACATGTCGAAGATGTGTCAAAGGGCTGAAAGAATATGCTTTAAATTCCGCTTCAGAACGTGGTTCAACGGTAGATGGTATTGGTCTGTTTTTAGATCTCAAAGTACGCGGATCAAATCCACCCAAATGAAGTCCTGCGTTTTTTTTTTTATAGTATTAGTTGTTGGTTCTGTTTTGTGTCATTCTTCTTTCATTTCACCTTTTTTCTCGTCATTTTTTTTTCATTATATTCTTTTATTTATTTTGTTTTAAATTGTTTCAATTCATTTGTTTCTTTTGTAACCTGCATTTAAAAACAATGTTTTCATGATTGGTTTTGTTTGCATTCATTCAAATACAGTACGCACATAGCGCACCCACCTCACACACGTTAATACCAGAATAAAGTTAGCAAGTATCTGTAATCCCAATATAAATCAATTGTTGGCCCCAAAGTCCACTCAGATTGATAAAGGGACATATTCACTTAAAAGTGATAAAAGTGATATTCACTTACTCATTGCACTTACTTGAAAAGTTCCCGTAGATAATTTCATATCCGAATATTGTAAATTTGTTTTTGAACGATATGGAAATTTTAAAAAACCGAAACCTGTCCCATGCTTTTAGTGTTAATATGAATAACACAAGGTATGAGGGAACCGCTAGAATTCCAATTGGATTTTGAAGATTTGGACAATGTTACTTCACTACAATATACAATATGTTAATGTCATTAAATATATAACAATTGTCTTGGTTTATAAAAGGCATAAGCTTTAAATCGCAAACAGTATCGTTAAATGTGTGTTCCTTAGAAATAGCATCAAGTAATGACAATCAGTTTTTATTTCAAACCAAGGCTCAAATGGAAAAGAAAAACAAATGTCGACAAAATAATGCAACCAAAAAGAAGAACATATTATAAAAATAAACGATTGATATGATTTTGATTAACCCCTTGACTATGGGAATCGACCGGGTTGTGTACAAAGTTATGGATATTTGAGAATCCCAATGGGAATTTGTTCTCAGTAATGTTTATACCAATGATGGAACAAACAAAATGTTGCGAACGGTTTTACCTATGTTGGTCTCGACAACGCATGATAAGCTTCTCCCTCTTCCTTCTTCGACTTTTACTATCCCTGCCGTTGAGGCAAATATCTCGATCTGCTCCAGTGTGATTTTCTGCGTCCGAAAGCCGAGAGGATCTAAATTCAGAGATGTGATTAAAGGGATCTAGTAACTATATTGGCACGTGCAAAAAGTGATGAATGGTTTATAAAATGTGGGTTTCCGTGATCTGATTTATCCACAAAGTAAAGTGTGAACAAGTCACGTCTAAATCAATGTTATATGGCCGAGTATAAATGAGCGAAAATGCTTAATTATATTCGTAAACTAAATTCACTGACTTAAAAATACGAACACTTCAGTCGTAGGCCTATATCTTTAAAAGAAAGTCACTTCCAACATGACTGGCTACGCACCCGCATCCAAAAAAAACGTCGAATTCAGAATCGTCCAAGTTTTAATTTAAAAAGGGATGTTTTTTTAAGGCTTTCAGCCCTCATCAGAAACACAATCACAAAAAGGGTACCTTTTCAGGTCTATTTTGTGCAATTAAAGGGTGACTAAATTACAAATGCATGTTGACTTTTATTGATCTGTAATAATGAATACATCACATATCTTTTTTGACTTTTTGATGTACATTTGTGTCATATTTTAATATTATTTTTTCTATTACTTTTATTCTACCTGCTACGCTCCACCCCTAAAAAAAAAAAACATCCAGAAGCTTATGACTTTTCTGACATCATATGCCAGTCAATTCACCAGTCAGCTAGTTGAACACAAGACATTGGTATGTCCCTTCCCATCAACTGACTACCTGTTCACAATATCATTGCATGTTTTCATTGAAACCCTTCTTTTCATGGTGAGTGGGCATTGTATAAGAACATGCAATGCTATTGTGAACATGTGGTCAGTTGAGGGAAGGGACATACCAATGTCTTTTGTTCATCTAGCTGACTGATGAATTGACTGGCATATGATGTCAGAAAAGTCATAAGCTTCCGGATGGGTTTTTTTTTAGGGGTGGAGCTTAGCATGTAGAATAAAAGTAATAGAAAAAATAATATAAAAAATATTACACAAATGTACATCAAAAAGTAAAAAGATATGTGAAGTATTCATTATAACAGATCAACAAAAGTCAACATGCATTTGTAATTTAGTCACCCTTTACGGGTAGGTTTTCAAAGCAATACGCCATTTAGAGGTGTAAACTTGCGAAGGTGCGATACGCCAATATAGGGTCCATTTCAGAGGTTGATGGACATGGAGCAGATCCCGGGGCGCAATGTTCAACGATGTTCTATTATAAATATAGTACACTATGAAAGAAAGAAATAATGTACATAATGCAACATAGTAAAACAAATTATATGATTGTTGTAACAGAAAGAACACGGTTTATATTCGGGCTTATACAAAACAATATGATAAATTTGTGCTTAGCGTAATTATATTACCTACCCCAAAATGCGGTTATCGTTGATATTGCTAC
Organism: Echinarachnius parma; assembly: GCA_037951105.1. Lineage (NCBI taxonomy): Eukaryota > Metazoa > Echinodermata > Echinoidea > Clypeasteroida > Echinarachniidae > Echinarachnius > Echinarachnius parma. The sequence continues at coordinate 13,104 of JBAMJV010008273.1, forward strand.
CAGAACAGTAACCACGATGTTAGTCTGCGGCCCGCCAACCAATGCCACTGCTGTTGTCTCTGGCATAGTATCAATTCGACGGATCAGAGTACGTAGAAGGTTCGGATGTAGTGAAACAAAAATATCAAATCATAATAGAATAAATCTTGAAGGATATGGCCGAGGTTGTATCGCGTTCAGCTACTTCAATATAATTCTGCTAATACACACACTCCCGTCGTCTGCTTCAACTTCACTATGTCATGAATGTAAACTAACACAACGCCAGCCAAAATATTCATAATGCAGTATTACTCGCTCGATTATTCATTACATTACAAAACCGCGCCAAAATGAAACTGAAATCCAAGTTCAAAGGACAGTCGGCTGATAATAGTGTGTATTCTATACTATAGTTCAATGCTATCGCGAACAAAGATCAGACTTTAACCCGCAGCGCAGCTGAGTATCACTAGTGGGAAAAAAATCAAGTATACATACATGTACATGAAAACAACTATGTGTATTTCCACGCGGTATAACGTATAGTGCAGCTGCAGTACTATATACCGCGTGGATATTACTGGGGAATCCCCAATTCATATTCTTATATTCTGTACGATAGTGCGTCGAGCAATACATGGGATTTTTTGGTTTGTAATGGCTCATTGCGACATGATCTATACTACTTTCGTTAATGGTTCTTCTTGCGTTCTTCGAATATGATGTTATAGAAAGTAATTAAACTAAAACAAATAAATAGAATGATATAGTAATATATCATTGAAGAAATAGAGGAGAGGGAGGTATACAGGGATACAAGATGGAGTTAGAGGGGAGCTGCAGTGGCGTACCCAGGATTTTTCAAGGGGGTGGGGGGGGGGGGGGGGGGCGGGGGTGTCGGTGAAGATTTTACGAGGGGAGGGTGTCGGTGAAGATTTTACGAGGGGGGGGGGGGGGGTGTCGGTGAAAATTTTACGAGGGGGTGTCGGAGAAGAATTTACGAGGGGAGGGGGGTAGGGGAGGGGGTGGGGGGGGGGGGTGTAGGTGAAGATTTTACGAGGGGGTGTCGGTGAAGAATTTTCGAAGCCGAGTATACCGACGTGTGACGTCACAGTTCATGTTTATTTGTGGTCTATGTACAGCGGGTACTAAGAAAGCCTGTTCCAAGCTCACTAAAAGACACTGTTTATATGCTACTGTATTAATGATAGCGCGACATCAATCCAGTGCTCTATACGCTATCCATAACTGGCACCGCTAACAACAGCAACCACCATGCACCAACACCACCACTACCACCACCACCACATTATGATGGCACATGATAATGACAGCAGATTATTTACGTGGCGACATAAATCCGGTGCTCTATAGGCTAACCCTTACTGCCACAACCACCGCCAACAGCTGCCAACCACCATGCACCACCACCACCACTACCACCACCACGACCACCAGCTGTGTATACAGATATTCGGGGTGTCGGAGATTATTTCGAGAGTTTTCGTTTTGGCAGCGATCAATGCTGTGTTATACAGATTTTCGGGGGGGGGGGGGGGGCTTCGGGGTGGCGGAGATTATTTCGAGAGTCTAGAACTAGACATGGTGGAGTTATAACTATTTGTTTGTAATGTTACTGTGCAGGTTTTGGTTACTAAAGCTCAGCCTTCCCAACAATTTACTACCCCTTTAACACAATCATATTTTATAGCACCATCACAACAACTAAATCTAGAAAATTATATTCAAAGTAAACGAAGAAGAACTTGTTTTGTTAATTACGTTTTATTTATATACAATCCTGAAAAAAAAATCCAAACCTAAAAAAAAACTTATCTAGAACATAAGAAAAGAGCAACATACACGAAATGCCTATACATTATATTTATTCATCACGAAATGAGATGTAAAATATATGTACACTGATTGTTTATTACAATTTATAGTTTATACAGTCAGTATGTCCCGAATGTGTATACATTACAGTTTACACGTTACAGTTTACACAACCCAAGCTATGATTTATAATTATGAAATTGTTTTTGAACGTTTCTGCCATTTACGATACGCTTGCATGCTATCATATTCATATCTTAAGTCTTGACATTGACATTACATTTTTACTCAAAATGATTAATCACATGTGTATGATATTAAAAGTATGAACAATAATATCAAAGAATGCAGAGATATAGGTATAAAGGTTTTCATAAAATGTATGTCTACCCAGGGGTCAAACCACCATTTTTTAAGGATTTCAGACATGGGCTGCTGTAAAAGGTTGGCCACCATAAATGGTTTCTAGGACCTTCTAGGAACACAACCTTGGCCTACCCCGCCAATAAGCTACTGGAAGTTCACATGACGGGTTTTAAGAAAAACAACCCTAATGCAGCTAAATTATGTGCATCAGCCTTAGGGGTCATGAAGACACAGTCACATATTTTGCGCAATTACACCATAACGCATTGTGATACAAGCTTGTTGTTTCAAGGAGGTCCTCCTTGGAGTCCTGCGCATCAAATGATACCAAGTTGAGCATATTGCATCTCCGGTTATTGTGTCACACGTCGTTACACAATGATGTGTCATACACGGACGTGACATTTCATATACAGCGCTTATGAATAAAAGGCAACTAAATGCTTAATAATGACAAATAAGTTATATTAACATCTTTACAAAATTGATTTGCATTTAAAATGACTATGAAGATCATTATACAATGACACCAACTATTTAAATTAATAAACAATACAAAACATAAGCAATACCAAACAAAGAAATACATAAGAATTTGAGCTGTTAATGTCATGATTGGTTTATATGTGTTCAATTGCGATAAAATGATACGAAATCCATTCAAAATATCATGTATTAATATTTCACCCCTTAAATTTGATACAGGAGAAGGTGTGTGTGTGTGTGTGTGGGGGGGGGGGGGGGGGGGGGGCACAAGACCAACCCTAGCTCATTGATTTATGGACAAACATAATCATTATCGAGGATTACCCACACAATATGGACAAGATGTGTCTGAAGGCTTAATACATGACAAGTTTAAAAGAGAGTCCCTCACTATTCTTAAAAGAGTTACATTGTGAAGTTTGCAAGGGGATATTGTTGTTATTGAATTGCCCCAGAAATGGCTTCTGTCTTCTAGGACCTTCTAAGAACACAACCTAGGTGGACAACTTCGCGGATTAGCTGATGGAAGTCCACATAAAGCGGAAACTAAAACTAGTCACTGCAGCCTTCTCCACAGAGTTGAAGTATATGCTTCACCTCCACTCATCAGTTTATCCAGCATGAATATAAGTCATGTCGTCGGTGCACAAAGAGCTGTAGCCAAGGTCACGGTAGCAGTGGAAACCAAACCGTTCACAGCAACAACGCAATACTTCATCAACTTATCAAATGGACAGTCTCCTGAACCTATACAACCTCACCAACATGAACAAAGTGTCAGAAGGCACTTTAATACAGGGTATTGTTCCAGTGAGCCGAAGAGGGCACGAATCATGAAGCTCAAGAACTTCCACACACAAAACAAGAATCTCATGAAGAAAAAAGGAAAAGGGCTAATAGCAATAAAGCTACTGCACTTCTGCGTATGACACTGATTATTGATATACTATAGTGGTGGACCTCTTGAAATTGATGACTTCAAAGGAAAGCATGAGTGCAGCGATATATTCCTCCATCTCTGTTCAAGGAATCTGGCTGTATTTCACAACAGTGAAATATTTGAAATAATTGCCAAATGTTACGAAAATCTGTTGCTGACTTCAGAAACATGGAACTGCCTTCTTCAAGCAGAAACAGTTCTTGTGACACCCTTTGACACCTTTACATGATATTGCTGTTCCGGCTTGCTGTGTAGATGACACTAGAACTGCTTTGTCATCATTCAGGGATCATCCGAACCCTGTACATGAAGGAATGTTTGGCTTGACAATGTGCACATTATCCTCGATGGCATAAGCAATACGTTTCAGGTGCAGGAGAAACGTCCTCTGTAGGAGGCAGTAGCTACATGTACAATAGTTGTACAACTCGGTGTTCAGTAACTCCTAAGCTCTCAATTTTCCGAGATTGGAATCTTTAAACTGGTCAGCGTCACATGGTGAGGTATCGTGCTTGAGTGATACTGTCATCTGTTATTGCATCGGCCTGGTTTTTGCCAAATCTTGCACTGCCAGTATATTCAAATTCTAGGCTGCCCTCACTCCTCACCCACAGCTCTGAGAGATCGGTGAGATGTATAAAATTATGATGTTTATGATGTCAGTGACATTGGTATGAACAATTATTCTGACGACTCCGTCATTTTGGACACTGCATGTATAGTGTTCTGAGTATGACCCTTGTATCAGCCTTCTGTTGCGTAGATTCAAGGCTAGAGCTTCCAAAATATACCTCACTGGAGAATAACACTTGTTTGTTCCTTCTTTAAATCCACCACCAAGGTACAGAAAGGTTTGCCTAGAGAAGGTTCAAGTTGTCCATTCACCATTCACAGAGGAAGCTCAGAAGGAGTGTTAGCTGATACCCTGAAACCTCAGGGAGCTGTGCATTTGGATTTGGATAGGGAATACCTCTGTTCCTGCTCAGCAGACTTCAGACTGTCCCACTGTATCAGTCACAACAAGTGTATGATCTAATTCAGCAGCCGATTTGTGTACCACACATTAATTGCTTCAAATGTTTGAACTCTATGTAATGACGTGCCATATGTCGCACATTGCATCAACCACAACTGCTGTTTTTCTGTTATCCTTGACTACAACCTCTTTATCCCTGATGACACTATTCTGACCAGATTTATGTGTGGGCTGGATAAATGGAGGTGCAGCATAATGCTTTTGTGTGGACACTTTTCAATGTCCGCTTCCTGTGCCATGTGGACTTCCAGCTGCTATATAGTACTTTTCAAATGTTGACGTTTCTGGCGGCTATACAATAAAATAACTGGGATGTTTAATAATGCATTATCAAAAAGTACACACATGAGGGTTTTTGTTAAGAACATATTTTCAATCGGGTGACGATATGACTACTTAAATTGAGAGTGCTAACGTAGGTAACGCTTAAAATTTATCACTGGTTTAAATATCTCAAAAATCTCATGATTGCGAAAAAGTAATAGAATAAGTCCTGACATGCAGCAACTTTCAATATTAAAATCAATTAATTTGTATCAATACTTCATTTAAAGATTTGAACCGCTCCAAAAAGCGATAAGGGATTTTTTTTTATTTAATTGGTTAAAAATGACGTGTTTTATTTTTCATGAAGATAACATATAATGCAATGATCACAGATACTTATTTTTGGCCTAGTTCCATCACTGTTTTATTGACACATAATATATGGTGGGAAAATAATGTTTTCCCGCGCACTGTAAGGATTACGATTAATCACTCGTAGGAGGCAATTGAAAAAGCACAAATGTGAGAAACTACCGGCTGTTCAAACATCAGATAGAAGGACGCGATTGTATGATACTTATAATAATTTTGATTATAATCCCTACTTTTCATAAGTTCATGCTACGCTAACGAACGATTTGTATGATTAAACATATATAAAAGGATCAAATATTACAAATGGGTCGTTTCGCGCTGTGGCAGATATACATTTTAACCGAAAGGGAGTGCATGTGTAATTTGTATTCAGTGGCGTAGCGACGGGGGGTGTGGGGGGGGGGGGGGGGCAATGGGGGGCACGGGAACAAAACACTAGAAAACATAAGGGGACTTTTTTGAAAAAACACAGAAATGCATAAGGTGGTGCCAATAATTGTACACCTAGGTTATAGAAGGTCCTATGAACCAGTCTAGGGACCAACCTTTAACATGACGCCATATCCGTAAAGCTTTGTAAGCTTTACGGTGTATCTCTTTTAGGAACTAAATAACTGCGTTCAGACACATTTTTGTCGCAACTGGGTGGGTAGTCCTGGATTATTATTATATTTGGAGTATACATTGATGAATTGTTATATATTGTGACCCAACCCCACCCCCTTTCACACAAACACACACACACATACCTTCCCCTGTATCTGATTCAAAGGGTGAAATATTTAATACATGATATTCTGGATGGATTTCGTATAATTTTATAGCAATTAAACACATATAAACCAATCATGACATTAACAACTCATATTATGATGTATGTCATTGTTTTGTATTGTATTTCTTTATTAATTTACATAGTGATGTCATTGTATAATGCACTTCATAGTAATTTCAAATGCTAATCATGTTTGTAAAGTTCTTAATATAGCTTATTTGTCATCTTAAGCATTCGGTTGCCTTTTTAGATAAGCGCTGTATACGAAATTTCACGTCCGTGTATGAGGGATGACACATCACGGTGTAACGACGTGTGACACAATAATCGAACTTGGTATCATACGATGCCAGGACTCCAAGGGAGACCTCCATGAAACAACAAGCTTGTATCACCATGCATTGTGACGTAATTGCGCAAAATGTGTGACTGTGTCTTCAAGACCCCTAAGGCTGATACACACTATTTAGCTGCATTAGGGGTGTTTTTCTTAAAACCCGCCCTGTGGACTTCCAGTAGCTTATTAGCGGAGTAGGCAGGTTGTGTTCCTAGAAGGTCCTAGAAACCACTTCTGGTGGCCAACCTTTTACAGCAGCCCATGTCTGAAAAACCCTTTTGCCCCCTGGGTAGTCAATACAATGTACAGCAATACTACAGCAATAATAAATAATGCCGCATACAAACATAGCTTAGAACTGTAATTTCGAATTGGTGTCAATTGGCAAAGATAATGATTAGTATATTTTGCTTGTACAAACTTCAATCCACACAAAAATAGACACACGATGTGATATTTTGTATCACTCGGCCAGCTTTAGACATATCCGAGAAAATTTCAAAAGTGATGCTCAGAATTTGCTTAAAAGTATATAAGACCAACAAGGGAACTCAAACCCGTCTTTCTGTATAACGTATCGTACCACGTCATCCAAAGGCTTTAGAACAAGCCCCAAAATGGGATCATTTTCCTACGGACTTCGAGTCATGTTACAGTGGTACATCTTTTAATATATTCACAGAATGAACAATGATTTTGTCCCTTTATTGCGCAGGCAATCTTTTTATTATTATCACTCAAAATCAAAAGAAGTGTAAGACATATTTTATGATCACGTTTATGTGGTCGAGACACGATTACTTGTTGCCGCAGTTACTTATGGAAACCAGAGATGGATCAGCTTTTTGAATGAAACATTCAACAGACATTTTCTTGGGACGTAGTTTTAAACGCAAATTAATATTTTCATAAAAAAGCTTTGCACAGATAAAACAACAAAGTTTGTATAGTCATGTGATCGTACCATGGATAGCCATGCATGGTTCCCGCGAATTTCTACGTGTAATGGGGGAATCCCCAATTACTACACAATCTTATACGTCGAATGGGACATTCTTTGCTTTTGAGCAGGCTCAGTAGTTCATTGCGACATTATTCTACTTTCGGTTTGTATTTCGAATGTGGGTAAAATTCCCCTTTTGTAGGTGTCAGTGGCGTAGCTACGGGGGGGGGGGTAGAACTGGGGGGGGGGGGGCGGTGACGTGCCCCCAATATTTTGGGGAAAAAACAATAGAAAAAATAAGGGGAATTTTTTTTGAAAAACAAAGAAATACATAAGGTGTGCCCCCCCCCCCCCCCCCCCCTCCCCCCCCCCAATCAGTCCGACCACGCTACGCCACTGGGTGTCAGTGTGGGTTTGTGTGTGTGTTGTATGCTCTGTGTGTGTGTGTGTGTGTGTGTGTGTGTGTGTGTGCGTGTGTGTGTGTGTGTGTGTGTGTGTGTGTGTGTGTGCGTGTATGTGTGTTGTATGCTCGTGTGTGTGTGTGTATTCGATGTGGTGTGTGTGTGTGCGTGTTTCATCATGGATCTTTAGCCTTAGGGAGTATTTTATAAAATTGATATTGTTATCATGAAATTCCATGTCATTACTGTCAAATTTCTAACATAAAGCATCAAAATTAAACATGTACAAGAATATATTTGGACCGATAATAAATGTATGTAAATAATGTCTTTATCCTGGATGTGAACTTATTGCGGAAAGCAACGTCTTTCAATTTGTCAATTTGCAAAAAAAAAAAAGAAGAAGAAAGAGAGTGAAAGCGTAGGTAAGGAAGAATAGACGAGAATTAGAAATATAAAATGCGAAGGGGTTGGGGGCGGGTGATAGAAGGGGAGAGATGGGGCGAACTGACTTCCGTACTACCACGGTAAATGGAACAACCGTCGGAGCAGAGACTGTATAGTTCCCTAATAAGGCCGGGGGGGCCATTATGGCCCCTCCCCCCTCCGTGATTTGTCTGATTGCCTCGGAACGCGTATTGTGATAGAGCCTCTTGGCTCTTGCGCACCTTTTCAATTTTATTTTCTCGAAAATCGGACCTTCCAGTAAGAAGTCGCGTGACCTTTTGTCCCTGCATGTCATCAGCCCGAAAATCGCTAATTTTCTTGATTTGTGTACAAAACATATGGAAATATCAGTTTTCATTGGTCACTTGGTCTTGTTTACATTTTAGGTATTTGTTTTGGGGGTCAAAATAGTTGAAT
>JBAMJV010008274.1:0-96327 GCA_037951105.1 Echinarachnius parma
GTAGTCACATGTGGCGTGGATAATCTATAAATGCAATACATTGTGGCTCCTAACAAACAATTTCCCAAAATAAAGTAACAACATGATGATATCTATTCGATATGGTGTCTTTTAAAATGAAAATGTATACCAATAACAGTAGGTTTGAACGAGTTGAGCAGCCTACGGCGCCCGACGTACGGTTGACGTGGAACCGTTATACGGCATGCTTAAGGCGTGTCTCATTGCTACGGCGAACGTAGAAATGAAAACAGTTATAACTCCGCGCTTTAATTCCACGGCTACCCATGCGGTCTGTAAAATATGCGGATACGCCGTACGGGGACCCTGCGGCCACCGCAGCTTCGTCTGCGGCCGCCGCACATTTATCTCGATGTGTGGGTGTACGGCCGCTGTACGCTCGCCTTAGAACAAATGTGACTGTAGCATTAATACACAATGTTCTTCCCATAGCTTCTCAAAATGAAAAAAAAAGGCACGGGCCGAAAAACTGTATCCGCCAAGACTCGAACCCGGGTCTCCGGCTTTAAACGCCGACGCCTTTATTACCACTAGGCCACAGAGACTTCGTGAATGAAGAAAGATCCACATTCAAGCCATTGGCGAGCCGATTCCTTGGCCCTTTTTACTCAATAAGGGAGTTCGTAGTTCCAAACTGCGCATGCGCCAATTTCTGAGACGAAAATTCACTGTATACTTTTGTACCAAAAACATCGATATTGCCCGTTGTCCCATAGACCTTCGTGCAATTATTGTCACATTTGAAACGTGTTTTCACGGGTTATTTGGCTCGTAGTCATACATGTTTTTCTTAATTAATCATAATGAACATCTCATATACATAAGACTGATTTATTTTAATTTATTTTTTCTATTTATTTTCGGATTTGAACAAAAATGTCAACACTAATCCAAGGTGGCTATCGAACCAGGGATCTCTAGCATATCAGCGTACTACTCTATCCACTCGGCTATCTCGAATTCGCTGTATGCAGTCGGTTTTTAGGGGTATCTATACCCTAACATTAACCCTTACCCTAATGTTCCACAACACCCTCACCGCATGGAAGGACAGCTGGCAGCAGACCCCCAGACCCCCTCAATTCACGGTGACTCCAAACACCAAACTTCCACCAGGCGCGGACCTACCCCGAAAGGATTGGGTCACTCTCAACAGGCTCCGCACAGGGGTCGGCAGATTTAATGCCAACATGCATCGCTGGGGACTCAGACCTTCTCCGGATTGCACATGTGGAGCACCCGAGCAGACAGCCTCCCACATCATAGAAGAGTGTGCCCAACCCTTCGCCCACCCGGCCACCCAAACCCAGACTTAAACAACTTGGACCCCGACACTGTTCACTGGCTACAAAACTTGCGTGATGTTGCATAGAAGCTGTGCTGCCTCATACGCAAGAAGAAGAACCCTAATGTTATATAGTGGCTATAGGTCAAATTTAGTGGCTATGGGTCAGATTTAGTGGCTATAATTCAGATTTAGTGGCTATAAGTCTATTTATAACTCGAATTGAATATGCGCGCATTGGTCTCCATTCAATTCGCCCGATTCCAATTAAAGCCGTGGTCACAACCCGCCGTACTTGCAAGTGTGTGCTGTCTATTTGCAAAAACGTGGGCAAAATTTGGATATCCGTACGTGGTGAGTACCGCCTCAGTACGGATTTGGGAGCACGCAGACGAGGAACTTTCGCTGCGTTCGGGCTGCGGTCGGGCTACCGATTCACCCCCAGTACGGGTGACGCGCGTGCCCTCTACAGCCAGTGAGCGCACGTGCGTGCTGCGCACGTGATAAGTGCGTGGTCCGTGCTTACTCGGCACTTCCCCAGTTCAACTGTCCAATGAGCACGCAGAACTCACGTGGACCGTACCGAGTAAGCACGTGCTCCGCACTTACAACGCACGTTGGGCGCACTGATTTCTGCAGTATAACATGAGCATAAAAGATTGTTCGCACTTGCACGCACTTACAACATGTGAGTGAGTAAGGACACCGTACGTGAGCAGCACGTGTAAGTACGGCCTCCGTACGATAACGTGGCAATCGCACGGAGATCGTATGTTGTAAGCACGTTGTAAGCACGTACAACTCTCTTACCACGTGCGCAACGTACGATGCACGCAACCGCTCACGGCCAGGAAGGCGTGCGGGCCACGTACTTACACCGTGCGAGTGACGTGCGTTGACGTACTCCCTCCCTGCTATTGCCACTCCCTCCCAACGTTTTCAGAAAAACATGGCGGCCGTGGCCTCCCCAAAAAACGTACGGACTAAAAACACGCACCGTGGGTTGTGACCAGGGCTTTAACGGGCAAACCTTATGCGTTAGTGCCATAGTAAACCTGTTTGGGGAACAAAAATCGCATCCGGGTCCCCATTAACACACCTGGGTAGAGAGCAGGTCTAGAGGATTAATTGTCTTCCTAAAGGACAATCGCGGGGGTTGGGTTCGAATTCGGGGAGCACGCACTGTACCAATCTTGCCATACCACGTCAACGTCATATCACAACTATAGCCATTGCGACAATCATACACTTTTGTTTAATGTTTAGATCGTGGAGGTGGTGTGGCACGATCGGATAAGCGCTTGACTTCCGATATCGGGACCCGTGTTCGAGCCTAATAGACCGCTTCTGTAATGTATACAAATAATATGCGTATGACGTAAGACTCCCCGTTGCCAAGCTTAACAATAGTAACTAGATCCGGCAAGCTAAGTTTGTCGGTCTATTGATGTCCCGGTATTGTATGTCCTTCGGCAAAGTATTTAATCCACATTGAAGCAGCTGCTCTCTACCCAGGAGTATAAATATGTACTTGGTCTGGTGTTTATTAAGCCCGTAGCGCTCTACATGATAGGGCAGCTCTGGTAAGTATGCTCCCTTGACAATTGAGATGGTGCACAATATAATTGTGCGGGTTTTAACTGAACCTGATGGGTAATAATTCGTCTCTGAATAGGGTACCTATATACTAGTTGTATGGTGCTCTATGAATGCAAAATTATTATAAATCATTACCTCCAGAAATTTGACCAGATGAAGTTGGTTGGTCTCTACTTCCAAAGTCCCCTCCCACAGTTTCTGTGGATAATCAATAAACATACATTAAATGCATTGGGATACGCAAATTTAATAGCAGATACACTTTTGTTTTTATTAGGCGTGAAAGCATTTGTTATAATTTATCTGGAGATGTTAGTTATGCAAATCCAAATGCCGAAAGTGTTCAATATACTCACTTAGTTTTGGATACTTTCTTTCGATATCCTCAGCCACCCGGCCCAATGAGGCATCATCTAGATCTTTCTTAAGTCCAGGCCAAAATTCAGAACTTTGACGTCCTTGGGTCCAATCGCTTAGCATGGATTTTGTTCCTCGAATCCCCACTTGCCCATGTACGTAGTTTCCCTTAATGTATGTTTGTATCCTTTTTATGTGAATGTTCAGTTTCTTTCCCAAACGTTCGATGTCATCATCATCTGGAAGCCATTCAGCAATATCGTTTAACATGTCATGGTCCTCATTTGCTTCGGCGGCCATCCTATTGCATGAAGAAAGATAATTGTATACAACAATAATTACTTGTTTCCATAATTGTTCTGCTAATGCTGTTTTACTAGATGTTTACTGAGTAAGCCCACAGTAATAGGAAAATTAACTTATACCAACGGATACGTCTAGATACGTTGTAATGCACATCCACATCACACGCAAATTAGAAGAACAAAAAGAGTGGTATGAGGCATGACGAAAAAAAAATAGTAACATCATTGTCCTACACTGTATAAGAAGCCAAAAGTTTACGATCAAATCTAACACGTGTCCTTTTTAAGTCAATTTAAAAACTCGCACTATATGAACATGTGGGTTTCGCCGGGAATCGAACTAAAGGCATGCGTTTTGCGGCAAAACGCATGCCGGACTAGTGCAGCTGTAACCATTTCAGGTTACAGCTTTTTACTCGGAAGGTTCCTTATTAAGACAGTTCGCTATAGCTATGGTCCGTTATTCCGAAGTTTCGATTGTCCCAACATGAAGTTTCGTTATTTAACTGATTAAAGGAATAGTTGAGTTTTGGTAGAGAGGGCGCTACACATAATAATTCTTTTGTGAAATAATGAAAAACTGAGTGCAAAATTTGAAAGAGCATTATATTTTAGTGCTAGAATAAACTTTATTTGATCGAAATCGGTTCAGAAACGGCTGAATTATCCATTAACGTAACCATGTGGGGCCCCAAAAATATAAGATAATTTTAAACCAACCGTTACAAATGTTATGTTAATGCTCCCTTTTTTCAAAAAATTTTAAAATAAGTTTTCTAATAGTTGTTGATTATCTATCTCTCTATTTTTTTAGGAACCTTCACATGCACAATATCTTATTTTAAATGGTTTAAAGCAATGAGTTCGTAGAGAGCGCCATCTTGAGTTTGAACTAGAGATATGACGAAAAATAATAATTTGCAAAGATAGCCACGAGTGAAAGTCAAGATAATAGTCACTGATGGTTTTCACGAAGATGTATATACATACGACGAAAGTTTTTAAAGAAACAGGTTCTCCACCATGTTGTGTTATAATCGCTCTCCATAGCGCTGTAGGAGAGGTACACACATGAAGAAGGAAGGGAAAGACATTGAATTCAGGAGTTGAGTTGTAGGGTATCTAAAAGGGATAGTTGAGAGAGTACAGTTATTATTAAACTGAATTGTAATAGCCAAAACCTGCACCATTACATTACAAACAAATGGATATAACTCCACCATGCTCGAAAAGAATAAAAACAGTTACAAATTACCAAGTAAGAATTCAAATAAAAGCTGTTAAATATCAAAAAGGCGCTGTCTAAAAACCCTTTGTTTTCAACCATTTAAAATACAATATCTCGCGTGTGATGTTTTGTTGAAATAGGGATTAGATAGAGAGATAATCAACAACTATTTACAAACCTTTTTTTTAATAAATTTTGGAAAAGAGTAAGCATTAGAACCACTTTTAACAGCAAGTTCAAAAGTATCGACAAATTGTAGGACCCCAGAATTATTACAATTGGTTATGTTTGTAGATATATCAGCTTTTTCTGAACAGATTTTGATGAAAACAGTTTATTCTGTCATTAAAATGGTATGCTCTTACAAATTTGACACTCATTTTTTCATCTCATCTCACAACACAAATATTTTGTGTACCACACACAACTCAACCATTCTTTAAACACTCACAAAATTTGGAGTCATAAATCAGTCACGTTTATACACAGCTTCCAGCTATCACATATCTGTATCACAATATGTAGAGATTCAAATTAGTGTAAGCTCGATGATAGTCAAAATCCAAGACCTCTTATCTAAGGGGTAAACACACACTCATATATAACTCCATTATCAGGGGCAATCTTCCCACGGGACGGTTTTAAAGTTTGTTCAAAGTTCGTGGTCATCTCACATTTGAGCTTTTTTTGGAGGAGACGGGAAATCTTGTTTACAATACATAACACAGTACGTGTTTGCAAGGCTGACATCCTGGTATACCTCAAATTATGGTCTTAACTAGGTGTCGCACATCGGGCATGTTGGGTGATATTACTCTTACTGAAAAGGGGGATGGAGTGTGTGCTTATACCACTACATAACAATAGACCAAGTCGTAAGGGCCATGCTTTCTGGGTTACTGCAGACCTCAAACGCCTCAAGTAGCTGCAGCGTTCGGTTGGTCTGGTGAGATCTTCTAAGATGGTTATCCCCGTGTTCTTCTCCTTTAAAGGACCTAAAGAATACAACGTACTTTGACACATATTCCATAGTTGATGACTTGAAACATAGGTCTGTCGAAAAAAATCCATGAAAATAAACACAGTAGTGATTTAAGACTAATTTTCCGATGGCAAATCTCACTTAGCAGGCAGCTTACGCCCCACCCACATTAAGGGTCCGGAATCGGCAGCGTGATTGACATGTCATTGACAATTCATTGGCTTACGTCATGACGCGTCATCTACAGAATTTAGTTCATTAGTCCGTTCTTTAGATGACGTCACATTTCAGCGATTTAAAAGGGATGTTCCCACTACAATCAGACCCTTAAAATTGATTGATTTCATGAGAAATGACTGGCAAATTCTTTTTCTTCGGGAAAATTATATTATAGAGAGCCGAATTGTGGAAATTAGGCCATCTAGACTTTGTAGTTCCTTTAATAAATGTTTGTTTTTTTAGCAGCTTCTGCCTATGCTGGTAAGATGATAGCTTCACAATGACCAGTCGCGGTTTAAGCTTAGAGGTAGCAGATACTGAGCCCTTTTTGGGTTTACTGCGACATCCAACGCGATGGCTTCTATCGATGTCCCTCATCTCCATAATAACTTCAAGCTGGTTGCTGGCGATTTCACACACAGTCTGATCGGTATTCTCCTTTCAGCTACCCCGAAGACCCGTACGCAGTTTTTCTCGTACTACTGTGTTCGACCCGCGCCTTTTATCATTTGGAGGAGCCGAGGGAGGAACATTGTTTAAAACAACGCTATTATTTCTTCCTTTTCAATCATTTATAATTATTATTTACAGTTATATATACGTGTGTGCGTGCATGTGTGTGAGAGTGCACGGGTGTGTGTGTGTGTGTGTGTGTGTGTGTGTGTGTGTGTGTGTGTGTGTTTGTATGTGAGTATGCTCATGTGTGTGCGTGTATGTGTTGTATGTTTGTATGTGTGTGTGTTCTGTTTTACAAGTATATGTGTATGTGTAGCATTTGTGTATATTTGTTCATGTATGTACGTGTGTCAGTGCGTACACTGTAAACAAAAAACCGCGATATTTACTTCATTGAATTATGTTTAAAAACTGCCTTAATTTGTTCAAGTATTAGTAACTTTATACTATTTTGAGTATATTCTAGTACAAATATCATGCAATCGTCATAACTTAAAATAAATAAGTACCTTTCTTTACGCCATTTAATGAAGTAAAATGTACAAATTCGATTTAAGTTAAAATCACTCGAAAGAATCAATACAATTGTTCGATTTATGTTAAAATCACTAGAAATAATCAATACAATTGTGTACAGGGTTGTAGACAATGAAGAGGATGACAAACTATCCCAACAGGACTTAAATGACATCATTCAGTGGTCAAGTGACTGGCAGCTGCCGTTCAACGAAGGAAAGTGCAAAGTGATACACTATGGAAAGAACAGCAAGACATTTGCCTATACACCATCGAAGGCCCCGATGGGAGAAAATATGTGGCAACAGATGAAGGAATGGGAGAAAAGGATCTGGGGTATTATTTGACTCAGATCTGTCTTTCTGCGCCCATGTAGCTGATGTCTTCAAAAGAGCCAATAACAAGTTGGGAATCATCAAGCGTTCTTTTTCATCCCTTTGGTCCAGCGGCATGCTGCAACTGTATAAGACCATTTTCATTTCATCACATAATCCAGAACAAGGGGACACATGCTCAAAATTAGGAAGCCCCACTGCAAATAAAGGACGAGGCAGATATCATTTTCAGTGCGGAGCATAAATAGTTGGAACAATCTTCCTGCAACTGCCATTAATGCCTCATCTATAAAACTAGACAAACATTGGAAGCACCACCCGCAGAAATACTGCCCATACCAACGCGAATCCAATGAAGTAAAGAGAGGCACATAAGCTGAAGCTTCAAGCCTCAACACCAAAGTAAACCAAAGTAAGTAAGTAAAATACATTTTCGTAGCGAAATGGAATATATGCTTTTATTCAGAAAGTGTTCCTCCATTTAACTCACTTATTCAGAACGCAGTATCCTTCATTCCTAAACCTAGGTATATAGGCTAAGCGTGGTATTCTAATATTTGTCCTGAGTCAAATTTCGTCCTAAGTCATGATTTTGTCCTAAGTGGTATTCCAATATCCTTCCTAAATATCCTCCTAAGTCACTTCCTAACTTTTGTCCTAACTTTTGTCCTTACTTGAAGGCAAATATGCAAATTTATGCAAATTAGCGACTGAGGACAAATTGGTATTCTAAAATGCACATAGGATGACATTTCTAGGACATTTCCTAGGATTACCCTGACCCTGTCCTAACTCCCATGTGTTGTGTACAAAACATATCAGTGACCTTCAAAACCAGTGGCCGTTACATAAGCGCATATCAATCTAGCGCGCACTGCACTTATGGCGCAGATTATAGAATTATGAATAAACAAACCAAAGACAATGCAGCACGCGCATTTGCTCAGCTTTTACGCAAGGTGTCTTTAATGAGAGTTGCTATGGCTTCCCTCTCCTTTCTGATTGGATGCTTGTAAATGAAACAACATCATTCATTGGCTCACATCTGCCTTGTGGGCGTGGCCAAAGCTTACTAATTTGCATTAAGATCGTCCTAAGTCTAAATATTGGAATACCAATTTTGCACATCCTAAGCACTTCCTAACTTTCTGACTTAGGCAAGAATTTAGGACAATATTTAGGACAAATATTAGAATACCACCCTAAAGCATTCCCTTTATCATTCGCTCTTCCTATATACCGTAGGCATGCATGATTAACTTATATAATGGTGCGTCTTTAAATGAACATTTTTAACAGTTAATATTCGTAAAAAGACCCAAAGAGAACCAACAAACAAACCAATAATAACAAGGTTTTATTTCCAGAAAATGAACGTTCCACTGATTATTCATCGTACGTTTTGATTTAACTTATACTCATAAAGGCGTTTTAAGGTACATATTAGATTATTAGTTAAAATTGTAAATCTTCGATATGTTTCAAATCTGATTTGTGAATATTCATGAAGTAAAGTTAACTTAAATCTACCCTATTCTTGTTTTATTGTTACTCAAAATAGTAAAAAGTACAAATTACTTAATTATTTGTATTTGCTTTTATTCAAATTACTTACATGTATCTATTCAGACGTTTTGTAAAAGAGGGACTGTCTCTTTAATACTGTCTTCCGTGAAATCAAATTTAATTCTGGGCACCAAAACAACTTTCACACACTTTGTAGTAAACACTGTTTAACATTAGTTGTGCATGCATACCATACGAGGCGGGGAAGTGGGCTAGGGGGCTGTAGTACCCCCCTGCCAAGAGTTTTGAAAATATATTTTGGCAAAATGCCAACCATCACGTTGCTTTCGGGCAAAATCATGTTACATTCGGGCAATCTCAAGACATATTTGGACAGAAGCATGTAATTTTCGGGCAAATTCATGTAATAATCAGGCGAGCACATACCATATTAATTTTGGGAAAGATCCAATTATATTCAGGCAAAATTATATATATCAGCCAAGAAATGCCCCTTGCATAAATACATCAGAGAGACAAGAACTTTCACTAGCTCAGTCACTAGTCAAACTTACAATATTTCATCACACATAGACTGTAAATCAGACTGAGTCATATACCTTCTCTCTTGTAAGAAATGTAACATGCAATATGTAGGCAAAACTGAAACCAAATTGTATACACACCTGAATCTTTGTTTTGCAAGCGAACTCAGTAGCCTGCACAGGATTTTCCAACTTCAAAGATTTGCATTTTGTTATCATTCCACCTGAAAGTTTCAACTATGTTATAATGCAATAGGTCAAGGACATTATCTTGGAATCATTTAAACTTAGCCTGAGCATCGTGAGTCAAAGTAAAAACTGTTATTTTACTTCCAAACCTCTCCATCTATTCAACTATTGGAACATATATTTTTGGCTATAGTCCCACACGTTCATTTTTCCGTATTGGATTGAGGCTTCTATATGGTTACAAGAAGTACTATATATAACTATATGTTCGCTCAACCTACAACTACAAGTCAGTTGGAATAGACTTAACCAAACTTTAACAAAAGAGAGATTTGGAGGATTATCCGTGTCCTCAGCCTGCCTGACTGTCGCACTG
This sequence comes from Echinarachnius parma, assembly GCA_037951105.1. NCBI lineage: Eukaryota > Metazoa > Echinodermata > Echinoidea > Clypeasteroida > Echinarachniidae > Echinarachnius > Echinarachnius parma. The sequence goes on from JBAMJV010008274.1 coordinate 9,920, forward strand.
CTTGCTTGCCCTTCTCAAACAGTTAAACCGCAAACAATGGCACCACCAACAACAAGGAGCCTACAGGAGACAGTTGATTGTCTAGTCATGGACAAAAAGTTCAATGATCGCATACAAACCTCGTCAATGAACTCATCTCTAACAAACTAAAAAAGTTAAAGGAAAGAGTAGAAGAGAACGAAGAAAAAATCTTAGAACTTCAATCGAAGCTGGAGAGAAAAGATGAGGAAGTACAACACCTAAAGAAGAAGCTAAAAGAAGCTGATGAAAGGGTGGAGGCGCAACAACTGCAGAGCGACGATGAAGGAGAGGCCCGGTGAACAGACCGATGACATCGTCCTAGATGTGGCCAAACGCCTGGGAGCTCAGCTGACGTTAGCTGATATTGACAGGTCGCATCGACCGGGGAAGCCCTCGACCCCTCAGAAGTCTCAGAGAGATGCAGGCCAAAGACAGAACACAGCTCACCCCCGACCTATACTGGTCAAACTCACTAGCTATCGCTCGCGGCAAGTGCTGATGACCAAAAAGAGGGGCCTGAAAGGTTCAGGCTTAAGTATCACCGAAGATTTCACCAAAAAGAAGCTCGACATTCTCAGAGCCACCTACAGATGTCCGTCTGTCGAGCAAGCCTGGACAACAGATGGCAAGGTCATCGCACTCATCAAGGCAACGAACGGTAAGAAGACAACAAAGCACATCACTAGCGAAAGAGACTTACAAAACTTACCAGGACCCAAATGAGAACAACAAACTCACATGCATCAAACAATAAAACCTATAATAGAAACTGATTCCTTGTTTCAATGATCTTTTAGGTGTGATCAATTCTAATAACCTGGACATTTGAACTTTTAATGCTAGGTTGTTAATGAATTATTGATTGTATTTGTGTATTTGTGTATGTTGTATATTTAGTTATATGTTTGCATGTGTGTATTTCCTTCTGCTATTCTTATGATTACACATTGTTCCAAAGATTTGATACTATACTTTTTAAATTAACATGTAATAATTTTAAGTTTGCATTCTTTGTTAATACTATGTACTTATTATTATAATGTCTAATGAATATCAATTAACTCCAGATTAAATAAAAACCCAAATTAAAGGGGTAGTTTAGCTTTTGGTAAGGCTGAACTTAAGTAGCCAAAACCTGCACAGTAACATTATAAACTAATAGTTATAACTCCACCATGCTCGAAAGGTATACAAAATTACAAACGACTAAGTAAAAAGCCTGTTATCATTCAAAAAGAGCCATTGAAACACAAGAGGGCGCTTTTTAAAAAGGCATTGGTTTCAAACCATTTTTCATACAAAATTATGCATGTGATGTTTTATTGATATAATGATTAAATAGCGAGATCATCAACAACTATTTAAAAAACGCTTTTGAAAATTTTAAAAAAGTGCAAGCATTTTTTATTTTTTTCTAAAAATCATCTAATTATTTGGGCCCCAAATAATTATAAGATCAGATATATTTATTGATATTTCAGCCGTTTCTGGGTCGATTTTGACCAAATAAAGTTTATTCTGCCATTAAAATTGCATGTTCTCTCAAATTCGACACTCAGTTTTTCATTACCTCACAAAAAAATTGTGATCTGCAGCGCCCTCTCTACCAAAACTAAACTACCCCTTTAAATGCATGCCCTAATAATTTATTTTCTTTAATACATTTTAATTGTAGAAGTTTAAACAGAAATTATTTTGAAATTGAACATTCATTGTGTTTATTGAATTTTACTTTTGATATTATTGGCCTTTCAGAAACATGGACAAAAACCGATATGTCACCAAATACTATCTTTAACGATCATAAATATGTTGGTTTAGGCCGAAGTGAAAAGCAAGGTGGTGGAATAGGATTTGGTATAAAAAGTAATATTGAATATGAAATAATGGATGATTTTAATGTGTTAAATAATATTTGTGAAAGTTGTTTTCTTGAAATTCCTAAGGCTGGTAAAAAATATGATTCTTGGTGTTGTTTATAGACCATCAGAGAACTCAGTTATTCAATTGATACACATTATTAAAGAAATAATGGAAAAAATAAATGTAGAGCATAAAGATTGTATATTCATGGGCGATTATAATATTGACATTAAGAACATTGATCAGTTGAATTATGTTAATGAATTCTTAGACACTATGTCATCATTTTCTTTTCACCCACTCATTACATCTCCAACTAGAATTACACAAACAACGGCTACATTGATTGATAATATTTTGTAAATAATTATAATGATTTAATCTCTAAGTTGAACCACTGGTGATCTTTGTCTAAATGTATATTGTCTCTCTTGATGGTTTCTCTTCCTCCAAATATCTACTAATCATATTTACTAAAAAAAATTAATAAAAATACTCTTAAATTTATCATTTTTAAAACCTATTCTTGTCCTTACATAGTCTAATTTCTTATTCATAATAGTATTAAAATCACCCCCAAATATCAATTAAAAATCCTGATTCAGCATGCGATAAATGCACTTATCTTCTTGCTCTAAAAAATATATTTATAATTTTTTTTATCACGCGTAGGAAAATAAAAATTTCCTAAAATAATTTTCTAACCAGACATTTTACCTTTAATACAAATATAACGGCCTTCTGCATCCTTAACAATCTCGTGTACTTGTAAATCCAACTCCCGAGTTAAAAGCACCAAGACACCTCGACTATGGTTTGTTCCATGATTAAAAATTATACTGCCGCCCCACTCCTTTTTCCAAACCTCTTCCACTTGAGTGCTATAGGTCTCCTGTAAAAGACTTATCTTGCCTTCTTTTTTCTTTCACCATTCAAAAATGTTTTGCCTCTTCCCTTTATCTCTTAAACCTCTTACATTAACTGCAATAAAAGTCATATTCGACGCCATTTCAAAGAGCTAAAACTAAAACTACTATTACAGTATCCTAAATAATCTATATTGTAGCTACACAAAACATCATAAGGTTGAACAGATGCCAAGACACACACCTAAATTTACAAACAGACACAAACGCGAATGTAAACACACCACCTCAACCACACCCAGTACCCCCTCTCGCAAAACAACCCCCCACCATCCAACACACCTGGTCCAAGATGACATGTTATTTAAAAAAAAGAAACAAACAAACAAATCCAAAAATGAACCTAAACAAACTAAACTAGAAAGAGACAAACACTCAAAAAAACTGTCTGATAGAACAAATTTGAGATTTGTCTCTATTTGCAACACTATATGAGTGTTGTATTTCTTACTCAACTTCTTATTTATGATTGTCCCCAGGTCATTGTAACTATCTACTCCTTCAATCACCATGCCATGAATAAACAATGGCGCATGGTTTGTGTCCGCACGCCGAAAATCAATTAATATTATTTTCGTTTTTAGATGTATTCAATATCACATCATGGCAATCACACCACTTCACAAATGCATTCACTTGAGCAAAATACTCGTCTGTTTGTCAGCGTATTTAAATATGCTACAACATGGGAAAGAACTCCTACAGTCGCTAGTATACAATGAAAACAAAATGGATGTCAGGATATACATCCCTGGTGCGCAGCTATGTTTGCTGTTGCCAAATGTTACTGATTTGCACTAGCTATTATTGATTGGGTTCTAAAACAAACGAAATTATGAATACAGCCTATTAACTTCAAATCTACATTCATCCTCATCAATTTGCGTACGAAACAGTAAAGGTGCGATTGTACTAAAAAGCGCCCGAAAAATCTAAAGAAGTGAACGGACATAGGTGTGTGTGCGATCCAAATGCTTGTATACTTTATGCAAATATACCAAAACTGCATCATCAACACTCCGGTTCGGGCAATTGGCAATTTGACTGGGATCGACAAAATCTTTCATTCAACAAATGTGTCGAGATTTTTCTTTCAAAGCACTTCTTAACATTTGATGTTATTGCAACGGGACGAAAATCATTCCAGTTCTTAGCATTTATGTCTTTGTGATAGGAACCATTACATCATTTTTGTTTAAATAATGTGGTATCCTACCTAACCCTAACTTGGGTTGAAAGACGATCTGAGAATCATTTAAGGCAAAACAGGATATACAACTGAATTATGGGGGGGGAAATGAAATTTAGAACGAATTATATGCGAACATTGTATAACGTAACGGCGCTTGAATGTTTTGACATATTCCACCCTTCATAGCTACTACTGTTAATTCGCAGCCCAAGCCTTTATTATCATCTGTACACGGCGCAGGTATTATGTGGCATATATATCTTGTACAGCAGTTGATATGATGAACGACAAAGCCGTCACTATACTACTGGAACGTATGTATGATCTTAGCAAAAACGGAAATGGACAAGTAAAAATCAATATGTACAGCTTAACAATGGCAACACTAAACATCATATTATTAGTCCCTGTATAATAATGAATTTTGCACGAATCAACTTACCTTTACTTACTTGCTTGGGATTAAAATCAAATTCCGGAGAGAATAAGATACTCGGGTATCGCGTGGTCAACTTTGGCGATGCATACAAATGAGCAGGCTTGATCTGCACAAATAGTAAGGTCGCCGGTTTTTGCCCTCTTCATAATGCGTCTCTCCCGTAATTCTACCAATGCAATATTCACTGATTATTCAACCCAAACGTAGATTTGTTGGTAATCTGATACTCAAGTAAGGTGAAGTATGAAAGCAAATTGGACGCTCCCAAGCATTGTAGTAAATTTACAATGCATGTAAGACATCTGTTAGACTAGTTCAATTTGTACAAGCCTGTGTTTTTAAAAACTTTGCATATTAAGAATATTAAAGGGGTAGTTCAGTTTTGGTAGAGAGGGTGCTGCACAACTCAATTTTTTTGTGAGGTAATAAAAAACTGAGTGTCTAATTTTAGAGAACGTGCAATTTAAATGGCAGAATAAACTTTATTTGGTCCAAATCGGTTCAGAAATGGCTAAAATATCAATAAATATATCGGATCGTTATAAATCTGGACCCCAAATTTATTCGATGAATTTTCAAAAAATAACAAAAATGCTTACACTTTTCCAAAAATTTCCAAAGCGATTCATGAATAGTTGTTGATGATTTCTCTATTTAATAATTATTAACAAAAATAAACATCACATGCAGAATTTTGTATGAAAAATGTTTGAAACCACTACAATTCGTTGCGACTCGTATCGCTTCGTTGTGAAGATCGCCGCTTTCCGTTGTTGAACTGACCATAGGCGTAGAGACTTACATAATACCTATTCATCACGAGAGGGGGAGGGGGTGAATGAATGGAGCTGATTCAAACAAGTCCTATTGTAACAGATAATTATTTCAAAAGAAATCCGATTATTAGTTCGTTTGTCAATTAGTGGTTCTTTGAAGCCTAAATGGAGATATTTTAACCTGTATTTTGTACTTTTATTCTACCTTTCAATTGTAGATGTGTATAAAACAATTAATATGTCGTTAAAGTATTTTCATTATTGTTTTCACATAATAAAACTAACCAATCATGTATCATTGGGGGGGGGGGGGGGCTAGGGAGGGAGAGGGGGCTGCTGTCCTCCACAACTTGTCTGGCTTAAAACAATACAATACATAAGCATTAAATAACAATTAATACACAAAAATGCAATGTGGTCAGCCCCCCCCCCCCCTCCCCTGGAGTGAATCACAGCCGAATGTATATTTTATATGCGCGACTTTGTACAGGAGTCAATGAAGAACGAGGAGTAGTTTTACTCCTCGACTTTGTACAGGAGTCAATGAAGACCGAGGAGTATTTTTACTCCTCGACTTTGTACAGGAGTCAATGAAGACCGAGGAGTATTTTTACTCCTCGACTTTGTACAGGAGTCAATGAAGACCGAGGAGTATATTTACTCCTCGACTTTGTACAGGAGTCAATGAAGACCGAGGAGTATTTTTACTCCTCGACTTTGTACAGGAGTCAATGAAGACCGAGGAGTATATTTACTCCTCGACTTTGTACAGGAGTCAATGAAGACCGATGAATATTTGTACTCCTCGACTTTGTACAGGAGTCAATGAAGACCGAGGAGTATTTTTACTCCTCGACTTTGTACAGGAGTCAATGAAGACCGAGGAGTATTTTTACTCCTCGACTTTGTACAGGAGTCAATGAAGACCGAGGAGTATAAATACTCCTTGCGGCCAGGAGTATTTATACGATATCGATCAGGAGTGAACCCCAAAGACCACTGACTATTATGTAAGGGCCAAGCTTACTATGACCGAGGAGGATCTACGCTATGTCCTTTCTATCACAATCCGTATTGTGAAATGAACGTGTCGTCGTTTTACACATGCATGAATGCATGTCGTTAAGTGTATGCAAATATCTACGAAGTTGCCGCCAAATAATACACGCGAATTCCTATTGGTCGAATTATACGCTAACGATGTGACGTAATCAAATGTAACAATATAAATGGGCCGTGAACGTGCACGTGCATTGTGTGCGTGAGGAGGCGGGGGGATGCGTGCAATGCCATGAACAGAATGTGTTTAGGCCTTTTTTCTTACAATGTTTATCACGGCCGTAAAGACTTATTAACCGGGGGGGGGGGGGGGGGGGGAGGGGTGGGGGTGATAAGATAACCCCCACCATTTTGAATGGGTATAAATCACTGACCTCTACTAATATGGTCAGTGGTATAAATCACAAATCTACGCCCAAAATGTTTCTTACATTTTCAAAAGCGTCGAATTTATAACGGGGGAGGGGCGAATTTGAGCAAACAAGTTGGAAACAAAATGGACTATTTTTGAAGCCGAAAAAACAAGGAAATATATGCGGTGCGGCCCCCAATAATAATGCATCCCCCCTCCCCCAATTGGCCCGACCACACCATGCCACTAGGTGAGGGAATAATAATGAATCGAGTAAATGATGTTGGTATGATCTTAGTATTAATTTAGAAAATCATTACGCAATCGCACAGTCTCCTGTGCATTCCGCTGGCGAAAGAGAATGCTAATACCATGATTTTTAAATCTAAAGCTATAAGTGCTAACTCACTTACAATGAACAGAAGAGGTAAAAAGAATGAAGAAAATGCAATTTTGAAAAACAGTTTTACGCCTACGGCTTAATTTTGCGAATTTGATTAAACCATTTATCAATACGAATGAAAAGTTAAAGAAGTTGGCCAATATATCCATGCATCATCATCATCTTCATGATTATCATAATCACCAGCATCTTATCATCATTTTATCATCATAATATCCATGAATGGTATCCATATTGCCATCATCATCATCATCATCATCAACATCATCATAATTTATCATCATCATAATTTATCATCATAATTATATTTATCATCATTATAAACAGTCATCAATGTCATCCCCATCATTATCATCATCTTTATCATCATTATACCGAATAGACTCAAAAGTTATGATGAAAGTGGATTTTATTAATAAAAAAAACAGTACTTCTTAATCATTTTGTCGTAATAATTACAACTCCATCGCGTGTCCAAAACGTATAACAATTTACAAACGGTTAAGTAAAACACAATATTTTTGTGTAAAAAATACATGCGTTAAATTAAATCCAGGGCATTCTCTAAAACATTTTGGATTAAACCATTTCTTGTAAAATATAGTGAAAATTGTATTTTTGTCAAATAGTGAAGTAATAGAGAGATCATCAACAACTACATGTATATTATGCTTGAGAATGTGTGCCATTTTATATCAAAACACGGTGTAATATTTCATGTAAATGATGATTAGATATGCATAATTATTCTCGAAAAAGTTAATCTCCAGTTTAGTTGATATCTTCACACATTTTCTTACATCATTATATATATGGTATTGCTCGATATTTATTCCAATTAGATATTTGTTTAGAAACATCAAAATGTTACTTAACCGATTTGTATTTATCTGGTTTGTAAAGTAACGCTTAACTGTTACATCCTGTTGACAATGAGCATGCTGAATTTATTACTTTTTTAGATAGCGAATACATTTCTGACAAAAATATATTACGCCGTATCGTTGCATGCCACATTTCTACCGATTATACCTTCTTCACGTCAATACTTTTTTTTGATGTCATAGTATGATTATATTATTGATGAATCCATTCTGATGTTGTGCAATAATGTTGTAAGGATTATGCAAACAAAACGCTCCCCGAAAAAAATAACAATACTCTTGCTCATTCAGATGGGAATTAGTGCGTGCATGGCCATGTACACCAGTCTTGTATAATACGCATTGAACTCATCACAATGCTCGCACGAAAACGCGACTAAGTTATTGATTTTTTTTTTTTCGTGCGAGCATTGTAATGAGTTCAATGCGTATTATACAAGACTGCTGTACATGGCCAATCACGCACTAATTCCCATCTGAATGAGCAAGAGTATTATATTATAAATTATCATCGTCATCATCATCGTTTTCATCATTATACCTATCATTGTTATCAACATCATCATCATCGTTATCATCATATTACCAATCAGCAATGTCATCTCCCTCATCATAATCAGCATCATCTGATCAGTATGTCATCATCATCTTTATCATCATGTTTACTATCATCATCATTTTCATCATCATCATCATTTTCATCATCATCATTTTCATCATCATCATCATCATCATCATCATCATCATCATCATCATCATCACCGCCGTCGTCGACTTGGTTAACGCCATCACCACGTTATGTATGCATCGTCACCTTTGTCATCAATAATCATTATTATTATTATTGTTATCATCATCGCCGTTATCATCGTGCATCATCACCATCATCATCTTCATCATCATCATCATCATCATCATCATCATCATCGTCGCCTCGGTTATCGCCATCACCACCTTATGTATGCATCGATCGTGTCACCTTTGTCATCAAGAATCATTATTATTATTATTATTATTATTATTATTATTGTTATCATCATCGCATCATCATCATCATCATCATCATCATCGTATCATCATCATCATCATCATCATCATCATCATCATCATCATCATCATCATCATCGTCATCATCATCATCATCATCATCGATGCATGTCAACATCATCATCATGCATTATAATCAGCATTTGATCAGTCTGATGACATCATCAGCATCATCACCGTCGTCGTCGTCTTGGTTATTGTCATCATCACCCTATGTATTCATCGTCACCTTTGTCACCATGACTCATTATCATTAGTAGTAGTAGTATTATCATCAATGCTATCGCCGTTATCATCATCTTCATCATCATCATCATCATCATCATCATCATCATCATCATCATCTTACATTATTATATAGATAGTGAGGCTCGATATTAATTCCAATTGGATATTTTTCAGGAACATCCAAATGATAGTTAACCGATTTTATTTATCTCTTTAAAGTAACGCTTAACTATTATAGTTAGGCGGCTAAGGGTAACAATTGTGCACTTTTTGAAAGAAACATGAAAGTCCTACCATATAATCTTCATTATATGTGAATTATTTTCCCCCGTGGAAGTTTGCTCAATTTGACCCCAAGTGACCTTTAGAGGTCATGACCTTGTTACCGCCCTATTTTGCCGCTTTGAGGCATCATTCTTAACGCTTCTCCTATATTTCGTTTTAAATATGATTGCAGCAGTTAGCCTCGCATCCGTGGGGTGACAATGATCTGATTTAAAGATGTTGGGGTCATGGGGTTAAAGGTTACGGAGCTCATTATCTATGCATAAACAATGTAATTGAAGTAAGTAAATAGTCCTGTAGACGGACCTTTACTTGTGTATTAGACCTGGAGACGTTCTTTAGTCTAACGTTGTTTTTATTGATTCATATTCTAGAAGGTTTAAGAAGAAATTTTAGCTTTGTTCCCACCTTTTAAAGTTAATTAGCTAATTTGCATATTTGTGTAATAAGGTCAGGGGTCATTTTCTATCTAGGAATAGTAGAATATTGATAAAAACAAGTATTCTAGGGTATTTTGGGGCAAGGATTCCATTTCTGGTGCTCGTTTGCAAGTGCCATATGTGAAACATCCCAAAATCCAAGATGGCTGCCTCTAATTTGCATATTTATGAATATTATTGATTTTCAGTGGCTACAGCCCCTTATAAGCAATAATTCCACATTATTATTTGTCAGTTATGTTCTAAGTATGTATTTAAGATATGAAAGATTAGTTGCCATCATGGCTACCACTAGCAATGCATATTATTTGCATAATTAGGTATTATATATAATTTGCATATTCCCCCAAATCGAGTATATTGGGAACCCGGACAGTAAAAATGACAAGTAATGCCACTTTTCCAAGGTTTTCGGGGGCAACAGATCCTTTTTTGATACTTACTTCCCTGTTTAACCATGGCAACCATCTCAAATCCCAGATGGCTGCTCCCCAAATTACACATGTTATGATACACGACTATATTATTTAGGTTATATTAGATCGATATTATAATGTTTGGATTTTTAATTATTGGAATAAGCAACTAGAATACTTGAATCATGATGTAGTTATTTGCTTACAGTAAACAAATCATACTTGTATAAAATAAATGCCATTAAAGTGGCAAATAGCATTTTTCCTTTAAAATTACAAAGGCGGCCCTCTTGAATTTATGTGGGTTGCCAAGGTGATACGTCAAACTAAGTATCATGGATGTATTTGTTGCCCCGTTAAACCTTGGAAAAGTGATATTCCTTGTCATTTTTACTTCCTGGGTTCCCAATATACTCGATTTGGAGGAATATGCAAATTAGGTAAAATACCTAATTATGCTAATTGTATGCATTGCTAGAGGTTGCCGAGGTGGCAACCAAGCTAAATTATCTTTAACACGCATTTAGAACATAATTGAGGAAAATCGTCTGTAATTATGATTTATAAGAGACTGTAGCCACAGAAAATCATCAATATTCATAAATATGCAAATTAGGGGCAGCCATCTTGAATTTTAGGGTGTTGCCCATATGGCACTTACAAACGAGCACCAGAAATGGAATCCTTGCCCCAAAATACCCTAGAATACTTGTTTGTTATAAATGTTGTACAATTCCTAGCAAGAAAATGACCCCTGACATTATTTCACAAATATGCAAATTAGCTAATTTAGTTTATAATGCTTTAAAAAGAGTTGCCCAATGTTGCCATGGTGGCAACAAAGCTAAAATATATTCTTAACCCTTCTAGAATATGAATCAATAAAAACATGTTGGACTAAAGAACGATAAGTAAACTTTATACACATGTGAAAAGTGAAGGGGGGGGGGGGCCCACTCCTTTTCATTTACCACATACAATTACCCCATAAAAAATCATATATTATATAATAATGGACAATATGATTTTCAGGTCACTTTTAACCCATTAACATATTAAGGAAAGAATCAAGTCAGGTTAGATACCCATACAATGGTGTAATAACGCACTTTGCACCCCCTTTCTTTCAAGACCCTGTCCCGCCCCTCATGGTCATAATTAGCAAACTTCCACGGGAGAAATTAAACGTTATGATAATATGAACTATCTGTGAAAAATTCACATTTCTTTCATTTTGTGCACAATTGTTATGATTCTAGGCCCTTAGCTGCCTAACTATTACATCCCTTTGTCAATGAGCATACGGAATGTATTCATATACCTAATACTTTCCACGACGGTTTATCTAGAGACTTGTTTAGATAGCGAATACATTTCTGACAAAAAATATATTACGCCGTATCGCTGCATGCCATATCGATTATACCTTCTTCACGTCAATACATCCATTGATTGTCATGTTAAGTCAAGAAGAGTTCCAACAATAAAAGTTGAAAACCCTGAGAAACCCTAAACAGATGTCAATTCGTATTTTGAAACTTGCATCCTCGGCCGCATAGCAAATTGCGTCTAACCTCTTTTACCGACCCCATACTCACGATACTCGTTAAATTCATTGTCTTATGTGTATCTTATAATAAAATGCGATTTAAAAAATGTAAATAAATACAATGTCTTCAAACATTTTATAGTACATTATAAAGGATACAAATCATTACGCCTTTCATATTGATTTGCTTGCGAGTGGTGTAAATAGTTGATTGAATGCCAATCCGCCCAAACACATTACACACGAACATTAACATAGCCCCTTAAGGGTGTTCAGGTGATTTTTTTCTTTCATAGGCAAGGCTTAATTTCTTTCACAGATTGATAAAGTGTGATTTTAGAAGAATAATACAGTTGAAATTTTGAAAATCGGTTGAAGCGTTCAAGAGTTATGATTTTTTAAAGAATTATTTTTGAGGGAAAATTTCCACATTGGTCACGTGATAAAATCTTTTATTTCTATTGTTTTAGAGATGGCACCGTTTGGGTACTCTATGCATAGGGATTTGGCATATTCATGTTTGAAACATATGTGAATATATCTGGGATGCAGATTCTAATTACAATGAAATTTTGCATGGATGTTGGCAGAACAGTTCTGATTGTTATACATATTTTTAAACCAAATAATAACATATTAAATATGCAAATTTATGCAAATGTATGCATAATAAACATAAATGTTCATATCTCATGAATGGAATGGGCAAAATGCACTCAGTTTTTGCCAATCAAGTAGTTTAATATCATAGATTTAAGTATATTATGTAATTGATTACTAAATAATTACCTAGGTTACCTAATGTTTTCTTTGTTTTATGATTTGTTAAAGGGGTAGTTTAGTTTTGGTAAGGCTGAACTTTAGTAGCCAAAACCTGCACAGTAACATTATAAACTAATAGTTATAACTCCACAATGCTCGAAAGGTATACAAAATTACAAACGACCAAGTAAAACGCCTGTTATCATTCAAAAAGAGCCATTAAAACACAAGAGGGCGCTTTTTTAAAAGGCATTGGTTTCAACCATTTTCAACCAAAATTATGCATGTGATGTTTTGTTGATATAATGATTAAATAGCGAGATCATCAACAACCATTTAAAAAACGCTTTTAAAATTTTTTGAAAAAGTGCAAGCATTTTTTAAATTTTTTCAAAAAATCATCTAATTATTTGGGCCCCAAATAATTATAAGATCAGCTATTTTTATTGATATTTCAGCCGTTTCTGGGTCGATTTTGACCAAATAAAGTTTATTCTGCCATTAAAATTACATGTTCTCTCAAATTCGACACTCAGTTTTTCATTACCTCACAAAAAAATTGCGATGTGCAGCACCCTCTCTACCAAAACTAAACTACCCCTTTAATGTATTGTATTGTTTTTGCGTAACATACAAAAAATAATGTTTTATAAATCATGTATTATTTTTTCTTTTACTTCTTGGATATCAAACAGGTAATCAAGTTAATATGACTCAAGAACAAGTGGTTTGAATGTATTTCTTTTGTTCTATATTGTTTTTTTCTTTTGTTCTATATTGTTTTTTCTTGATTTAAATTGTTTTTCTTTGTTTTATATTGTTTGTCTTTGTCTTTTATTGTTTGGTCTCAAATAACATTCATATTTCTAACGGTTTTGTCTTCTTAATTTCATTATGATTATCAGACTTCAACAACATTCACACAGGAGTATACTTATTTATAGTGGCAGTGACACATGAACACACACACACAGAGAAGAAACCCACACAAACAGACATCTTATATAATATAAAACCGTCAAATGTAATGCATATATGTTTTCGTTATCTTTTTATGAACTTTGTTTGTTACATCTATTTTAATGTTTAATAATGACAAGGATTGTGTCAATGTTCTCCTTGATTCGTTTTTTTTTTCTTTTGTTTATTTCGTATTCACTGTTGCATATTTATTTGTTCTTGTTTCACTTTATAATTATTTTCTTATTTAATTGCAAATGTTGCTTTGATTTGTCCCCCACTTTAAACTCAAGGGGCGTCAACAGGCGGGGGACGGGGGGGACATGTCCCCCCCACTTTCAAAAGTGGGGGGGGGGGGGGGGGGATATAGTGTCGTTTGTCCCCCCCCCCCCCCCCACTTTTTCATATGTATAACATAATGTATCTATGATGATACTTGAACTATGGCTGATTCATTGAAATCAATCTCGAATCTCGAATCTCGAATGTCTGCACGATACATCTCACAATAATGACGGTGGAACCGTTATTGCCCTTCCAGATTTGCATCACCAGATTGCATTATTTTGAATGAAATTTGCGAAAGCTCCCTACCGTGGGAGGAGGGATATCCCCCTCCCACATCCCCCCCCCCCCCCCCCCCCCTCGCGCGCTTCGCGGCTCGGGTTTGGTCGCTCCGCTCCCCGCATGATCACGCCCCCACCCGATATTCGGGCACCCGATATTCGGGCAAAAGACGCCAGACCCATTGGAAAAAATATGCAGCTATATACGCCCATGACGAGGCGTGAGACATTGTGTTAAATAATAATTGTTTATGTTCTTAACTCCTGCCTTTGACATTGAGGTTGACGAGGAGAATGACATCGACAGTGACAATTAACATGCGATGAGTGAATGGAAATTTTCATATTTGTTGTTTCGTTATGAAATTTTTAAAAATTCAGATCGGTCGTTCATGTATTGACGGAGGTCAATACATGACATGTATACACAATTGCGTATCAATACAAAATTAGGTCTTGGGTATGCACCAGATTGCACAATTTCAGGTCTAATAATGAAAAATCTCCCTCCTGTGGGAGGGGGGACACCCCCTGTGAGAGGGGGGACACCCCCCTCCCACACCCTCCCCCCCTCGGTCGCTTCGCTCCCTCGCAATGTCCCCCCCACTTTTTAGCAGCTGTTGACGCCCTTGATATTCATCAATTCTTAAGAATTATTTTACTGAACTTTTATAACATATTGTTTATTTGTTGAAAGTGTTTTGACATGCTTAATTAAATCGCAAGACATTTGTTTTGATATTTTGGTTGTTTCCCATCAAATGAAAAGAGGGGAGGTGCATCGTCTCGACAGATTCATAAAATCAGAACAAATTGATTTTTTATAAGAAAAATAACAAAGGCGATCTAAACTTTGTGAACAAAGTACAAACAAAAAACCCATCTCAAGGTTTCTAAACCATATTTTGAAGAATTATACACAACTTGTTTGCAAGTCAGCGTGGCTGACGCATTTCAAAAGTCAAAATTCATGACGAAAACTTGCGACACAAATCTATGCTTCAGAGTTCAGTTTGCGTAGCATGGCAACGTTTGTATTTATTAAAACAATTAAAATCCCTTTACTTTTTCTGCATACGATTTATTAAAAATTAGTATCAGGGACAAGAAAAATAAATATTCAAGCCCTAAGCATTTCTTTATTATCCAGTAAATGCAGTGGAGTTAACCGACACAATAATGTATATACGGGACTGAGATTTTCGAGAAGGTAATCACGTCAAAACCAAAACTATTATCGAGTTTTAGCACCTAAAATCAAATTATTTGCGATGTTCATACATGGGAAAATAGTTTGATTATAATTTGAATACGTACCCTGATGTCTTAGTCCTACAAAATATTCACAAACTAAAAAAATACCGAGTTTGACTCGATAATATTCTGTCAAAATGATACTGTTTACACATGTAGGTCCGAATGTACCATAACTTCTTGGACATTAGGTAATAATTTTACTTTATATTGGGGTTGTTTTTCACATTTTTTTACATCGAGCTTTGAAATATAGTTTAAGATATTATTTTACCATTACCAATTAATTAAATTACGTCAAAGACCCTCGATTTGCAGACAATTTTTAAATATGTTCGCGTTTCCGCGATAGATAACATAAACACCCCTACGTGAGAAATGTAGTTGCCCATATGTCCGATGTCAAACCCAAGCGGTCCTCGCAAAGCCAGCTCACGGCGGAGATCAAATTCGATCAATTTTTTTAAGAATCGGGCCTTACTAATAGTATTTTCCGGGCTTCAAATTTGATAAAATACATTTTCGAAATAAGCAGACTTTATATTTTCATACTTACTAAGCTAAGTTGGGTGCAGATTACGGGAAAATGATGTAATCGTAGCTTTTTAAACGTTATGGCATTTTTTGTCAGTTCTCTTTGAGCTACAAAAACTTACTTACATCGGCATGAAGGGCACTTTGTCGGCGTCAATCGGGTATATTCGGATAATTTTTTTCAAGAAAGATAAGCCCGGAGAGAGGAGAAAGGAGGAGAAGTTTTAGCGATGTTTCCGAAAAGTACGATATTGCGGTGCCGTCGCACCGTTCCGTGATTTTGAGTGCGAAGTTGTGTGTGGCTACGGAGTTTACGTAGTAATCGAAAGACACACACAGATTACTACACACTTTCGCTCTCGCTCGCGCAATGTAAACTCACTACGTCATCACTCTGAACACCCTTCAGGCTTGACTACGGGAACCGAGTGGGTTGTGTACAAAGTCTATGGGGATTCATAAACTCGTAGAGGGAACGGGCTTTACTTCCCTTTGTGTAGCTCTTTTGTCAGTGGGGCAATTTCCCACGATTATGAATGACAAATTATGGAACAAAAGAGTCAAGTCCATTTTGTTCATGACCAGCTATAAACTACTGAAATGTATAACCATTGTGTGGTCTGCTAAGCCGCCCAAGCCAGCACACTAGCCATGACTTTGTATAGAATTACATTTGAGAATGTGTTGATTGGGGCCGGGATGTATTGTAGTTTTGGGAAACGCCCCCCCCCCCCCCCCCCCCCCCATGCACTAATACATGGAATGGACGCTCTCATTACCAATCATGTGAAATAATATGTTAATACTAAACAAGATGATAACAAATTGTCCTGGAAACCAGCTACTATTAATATATTTGGTAAATTATCAAACTCATCTGCTGTACATTTAAATTGCTTGCTCAATCCTACATTCCTAGGTATGGCAAATTGTGTGTACCTGTCATGTCTGTGTATCGCACGAATGGCCAGCGCGTAGACGAGCCAAACTGATGTTTTCATTAACGTTTTAACTGATATTTCTGCATTTAACGATACTAAGGTTCGGATTGTCCAGGCAATTACACTTTTTATGCGATTTCTACAATACTTATCAATTATTTGGACAATAAAGTTAATGAAATGTAATGTATTTGCACTGTTATGAAGAAGTACAAACGTTGACTTTGTTTGATCAAAATATCAGTCCTCAATATACACAAAAGAGTATGCTTTAACAGCAATAATTCGAATTGCGCCCTACACATTTTGTTAACACATCAACAGGTTTGACCATTGTTTGAAGCTCTTTTGATATTTGGGTTTCAAAGGTACCGTTGAGTATATCGTATTGGTAATTCCCGAAGTGCCCCAATAATCTTTTGTGAGATAATGAAAAACTGACTGTCAATTCGAAAGAACAAACCATTTTTAATGACAGAATAACTTCATTTGATCAGAATCTGTTAAGAAACGGCTGAAATATCCATAAATGTATTTGTATTCACAAGATTCTTCACCGGCAATCACAACCTTGCGATATTTAGACCTTTTAGAAAAAGACAAAAATGCTCGAAGACTACTTTGAAAAAATTCTGAATAGTTTTTAAAAAGTCGTTGATGATATCTCTATTGAATAATTATTTGAACAAACATTAAATGCACAAATTTGTATGAAAAGGCCAAAAGTAAAACCAATGATTTTTTAAAAATAGCTCCCTCTTGAGTTGTAACGACACTTTGAATGATAAGGGGGTTTTATTTAGTCGTTTGTAATTGTGTATACTTTTCGAGCACGGTGAAGTTTTAAATATTTTCAACATGAATTGCAGTGGCAAGAAACGTTGAACATGCTACATGATATGGCTTCTTAAACTTTGAAGAGCATTTATATGCCATTTATAACAATTAAGGGGTGTTAAATTTAAAATGTGCGATACGCCTTTAGGGTCCACTTCGGTAACGGTGTGAAACGCCATCTAGGTACATTTCAGGAAAGGTGCGATACGCCGTTTAGTTTCCATTTCAGAAAAGGTGCGATACGTACAACCATTTAGGGTCAATTTAATCATAATAGAGATGATTATCAATCATATAAGGCGCTATACAAATCAAAACATTATTATTTTTATTAATTTCAGAAGTGAAATACGCCATTAGGGTCCATTAAAGAAAAGTGCGATACGCTAGGGTCCATACAGAAAAAGTGCGATACGCCATTAGGGTCCATTCAGAAATAGTGCGATACTCAATGTTTTGGCATTAGGGTCCTTTTCAGAAATAGTGTGATACGCCATTTAGGGTCGATTTCAGAACTGCAAAACGCCATTAGGGTCCATAAAAAAAAGTGCGATACGCCATTAGGGTCCATACAGAAAAGGTGCAATACGCCATTAAGGTCCATTTAAAAATAGTACGATACGCCATTTGTTGGCATTAGGGTCCTTTTCAGAAAAGGTGCGATACGCCATATAGGGTCCATTTCAGATGTGCAATACGCCATTAGGGTCCATTAAACAAAAATGTGAAAGGCCATTAGGGTCCATTCAGAAATAGTGCGATACGCAATTTTTTGGCATTAGGGTCTTTTTTTCAGAAAAAGTGCGATACGCCATTTAGGGTCCATTTCAGAAGTGCAGTATGCCATTAGGGTCCATTAAAAAAGTGCGTTACGCCATAATGGTCCATACAGAAAAAGTGCGATACGCCATTAGGGTACATTTATAAATAGTCCGATACGCCATTTTTTGGCATTAGGGTCCTTTTCAGAAAAGGTGTGATACGCCATTTAGGGTCCATTTCAGAAGTGCAATACGCCATTAGGGTTCATTAAAAAAAGTGAGATGTCCTTCAGAGGTTGATGGACACGGGTGGGTTGCACTTGTGTACGCGAGTGACCCCCCCCCCCCCCCCCCCCGGAATACACGTATGTGCACGTGGTACACAACATATGGAAGTACTATGCTCGCAGACATGTTACCCCAACTACACAACAGTGCTTGCCGGCAGCAATCAGCATCGCGTATTTCCGGCGTTGCGGCGTGCATTGATCCAGCGTAAAACTCTTCGAGCAAAACTTCGCTAAACGTTGCATCACTTTTAAATAGTCAGTTTTTAGATAAATTCCTCTGAAAATGTATTAGCCGTTAATCTCATGAAATACAAATCATACGGCTCTGCGCGTAAGGCCGTCCTCGACGGTATCGGCATCGCTATCTAGCTGCGCACGGCGGTGCGGAGAATTTCACGTGCTTTGCCCCTCGTTTTTGATTTACCTTCGAACTCTTCGAATAACACGAACTAACAGTTTTGAAAATGAAATACATCAGATAAAACATCTTACCTGGATTACATGTTAAGTTTTACATCTATTTCACACGTTTAAATGTAATTTCATAATTTGATAATAAATAAATGACGGAGTTTGTTGATCAAAGCTGTGACAGCGTTAGTGCATGTTCCGCATACGCATTGGTTTATATTTATGCTGGAATTTGCGTAACAAGCAACGGCGAATAATAGCCACGCCACTAGACAATGCTAAACTCCCAATATAGTCGCGCTCAAATGTTGCTTCAGCTGCCTTGAAAGTGAATTGTTAATTTTATCTAGAAAATAAAACAAAATTACGAAAAGTTGATCCTGAATTATGTATAAAATAATACATTATCTAATTTTCCAAAAGCAAAGCGTGTATGTCGATATTTCCTTCCACGGTCGATATAAATTGCAATCAAAATGCGGCTGTCCGAATTTTTCCAAAATGTGATATTTTTCTCCTCACTTCAGAAAGTTGTTGCTTGAAAACTGACATTTAAGAGTTGCAACTGTCAATGAGATGATGAAAATATGAACAAAGAAAATTACATCTATGAAGTCAACATTTATGTAAAAACTCTAGAAATGTTTATATTTCAAGTTAAAAATACCCTTGAAATTCGCCTATTTTTACTTGCATTTTCACCCTATCTTTGCGGCCAAATATAGTATTGAAAAAATATTGATTGTACTTTGATGTATACATCATGTGAAAGAGGACGATCAAATGATCATATTCATATTTTGTTTAACATGTGACAATTTTTCTGATTGGATAAAGAATTAGAGAGATATCTCAGTAAGCCAATAAGAAATATCGACAGAAAAATCGAAAAAAGTACAAGGTGTACTTCAAGTGCGGATTGATAGTGAGTGCTTCTGATGGCCGGGACACCAGGATCTTCATCAATGAAAAAGAGTAACTTAGACCATGTAGAAAGAGTTTGGACACAGAACGGAAGAATTATGGCCAGAAATAAGATTGGAACAAAAGTAGCTCTCACGAGTGAAAATGATCTATCAAAACTAGACAAATGGAAGGACTAAAGACTAAGAGTCTAGACCATGACATTGACACATAGACCTAATTAGTACAGACCCTTGTCTAAAGCAGTTGAGTTAGCACACAGGCTAGAAGGTTTGGATGCACACATTTTCTTTGTCTTTATCAAATAGTATTAATCTTGTTATTTTTACAAACCTTGTCTAATTAGACTAGAACTATGCAGTTTTTGACAATTTTTGGAAAATTTCGCCTTGATTGTTATTTGTGATTAAGAGTTCATTGTTATTAAATTACATGATGTTTGCCATTGTTTTTCGTTGCGGTTGAGCTTGTACATACATTTTCTCACGCACAGCTGTAAACTGTAATCTTTTATTGAGAGTGATTGGAAAATTACACACTAAATTCAATATAGGTTTTAATGGTCAAGTATCCATGTTCTCATCCTGTTTGTGATAATCCAGTAAGAAAGAATCAACAAGCTTTGTTGTGTACTGAATGTTAAGAGTGGGTGCACATTACATCTGGTTTTAAGAAAGATTTACGATGATACAAATGTACATTTAGAAAATTGGCATTGTCCAAAATGCGCCAAAATGTTTATTACAGCAATTACCCTCTTGGAATTTTTAAGATATTGTTATGTCAATTGAACCATTAGACATTAAAGGGATAGTTGAGTTTTGGTATAGAGGGCGCTACACAAAATAATTTTGTTGCGAGATAACTAAAAACGGAGTGTCAAATTCAAAAGAGCATACAATTTTAAAGACAGAATAAACTTTATTTGATCAAAATCGGTTCAGAAATGGCTGAAATATCCATAAACATAACCATTTGTAATAGATGTGGGGCCCTACACTTATTCGATAATTTTGAACCAGCCGTTAACAAATAATAAAAAATGCTTCCTCTTTTCAAAAATTTACAAAAGAGGTCTTTAAATAGTTGTTGATTATCTCTCTATCTAATCACTATTTCAACAAAACATCACATGCACACTATTTTATTTTAAATGGTTGAAACCGATGAGTGTTTAGAGAGCGCCCTCTTGAGTTTTAACGGCACTTTTTGAATGATAACAGGCTCTTTACTAAGTCATTTGTAATTTTGAATTCCTTTCGAGTTATAACTATTAGCTTGTTATATAATGGTGCAGATTTTGGTTACTATAATTCAGTTTGACCAAAACTTTACTCTCTTTACCAGAACTCAACTATCCCTTTAACATAGAATACATTGATCCTGTAGCCACGATTTTTGACAGGCCAGTTGACGTTGATAAACTTAATCCTTTTCAGACAAAAGGTATTAAGCTTGCACATCTTAATGTTCAAAGCTTGGTAAATACGGTCAGTGATGTACAGAACTTTCTTAGCAACAATCCATATGATTTGTTTGGCATGTCTGAAACATGGTTGACAGAAGAACATTCTGACACAATGTTTCTTGTTAAAGGATATAAACGAGAGAGGAGAGGTAGGGGTTATCACGGAGGAGGAGTGGGGTGTTACATATCAGAACAATCCTGTTATGTGAGAAGATTTAATTTTGAATCTGAAAAGTTATGTGGCTTGAATCTCAACACACTAGCAGTAGCACTTTGTTTATTGGCGTACTCTATAGGAAACCAAACGATCAGTCTGATTTTTTCGAGGATTTAGAAAGAAATTTGGATAGACTGTACATGATATCAAACAATAGTATTTTGCTAGGTGATTTTAATTTCAATTATTATGTTATTTGATAATAATCTTTCAAAGAAAGTCAAAGATTTATGTATACCAATGCAAATGAGACTTTAATTGATTTAATATATATCTTTAACTTACTTAGTGATAATGTTATTAAAGCTGGAGTACAAACAACAGGTTTAAGTGATCACTCAGTGATAATTACTGTAATTAAAGGTAAATATCAGCCTCTCTCTCTCCTAAAATAGGTAAAATTTGATCTTTTAAAGATGTTGATAGTGATAAATTTAAAGATGATATAAATAATATTGATTGGCGATAAATATATTCTCATGATTTAGATGTTGCAAAAATGTGGGGTTGTTTTAAAGTTACATTGATGAAAATTTGTGATAAGCAGGCCCCGTTTATTTTAGTACGTCAGAAACAGAGAGGATTATTTGAAATTGGCACGTGAACGGGACTATTTTCGAAAACAATTTAGAAGGACCAAACTTACTTTACATTGGGACAAATTCCAATATTTTCGTAATAGGGCAAATAATTTGAATAAAATGTTAAAAAGAGTTTCAGAGTTGTGGTAATGATATTGGTAAAAATTGAAAGATGTCGAAACTTCTTCCCAATAAGCAGAAAATAAATGATACAGTGCAAAACTCAATATGGGTAATGAACAAATCCCTAACGAGCAAATAGCTGATGTTTTGAATAAAGCTTTTAATGAGGTTGGCTTACGTCTGCAAACTCCTTCGGGTAATTCCTCACAAGAAGCGTCAAATAGTCTGCAAAAGTGAATTAAAGAAGGTTTTGGTTCTTCAGCAACTGCTGAATATTGATTGTTCAAAAGCTGGGGGCGCTGATGGTATACATCCCAATTTGTTAAAGTTAGCCGCAGTTTATATAGCGATCCAATTAAATAGTTATTTAGTATGTCCTTAAAAACATGTAGAGCAATCCATAATCAACTTTATATGTACCTGAATGAAAACAAGCTCCTTGCAAGTTGTCAGTCAGGTTTAGGCCATTATACGATTCCTCTACTTGTTTAACTGAAATTACAGATTATTTGCTTGATAAAATGGATCAGGGAAATGTGATTGGAGGCACTTTTTCTTGACCTACGCAAAGCTTTCGATGTTATTCCACACAATTTTATTCTGAGAAATGTATGTATTTTGGAATTAAAGGAAACGAGTATAAATGGATTGAATCATATCTAACGGGAAGGAGTTTGTAACAGTAAATAATTGTATTAGTGAATGTGTAAATACTAGATCTGGAGTCCCACATGGATCTATTCTAGGACCGTTGATATTTTGTATTTTTATGAATGATATTTGCTATTTGAAACTTTATGTTCATTCTAAATTGTCTCTTTATGCTGACGACACAGCTATGTCTAATTATGGTAAAACGATTAATGATGTACAAATGGTTTTACAAGAGGATTTGATTTAATATGTAAGTGGCTAGACCTTAATAAAATGCATTTACACCCACACGAGACAAAAGTCATGGCTTTCGGTCATAGAAAAACATTGTTAAACGATGTCTTATTATTGAAGTATAAAAGTTTGCCCATAGAAAATGTACATAATATGATTAAAAGAGAGCAAAGAAAAATGGGATTTCAACGGGATTCCCGTTGGAATCCCATTTTCTTTGCTCTCTTTTAATCACATTATATTTCTGGTCAGTTTCCTTACAATTATGTTTGGATGAATTATAGAAAATATACATACAATTAACAATCTGGGAGTTATTTTTACTCTGGCAAGACTTGGAGAAAACATGTTTGTGATATTGTGGGCAACATTTCTTGGGCAATATGTTGTATTAGGAGAATCAAACAATTTCTTTCACCAAAAATACTAATGAATTTTTGTTTTGCTTTGATCCTACTACATGTTGATTATTGTTGGACATCTTGGGGAAGCTCTGCTAACATCCACAAAGATAAGATACAAAAACTTTAGAATAAGTATGCACGCGTTATTTTAAATGCTGATTATTATACACCTCAGCGTTCCATGTTACTTACTCTTGGTTGGCAATCTGTGGAAGAGCGTATAAAATATCGATATTGTGTAATAGTTTATAACATACAACATAATGTAGTACCAACTTATTTAGAACCATTGATATGCAAGCAAATGTAAATTATAAAACTCGTTACTCTGCAAAATGTCCCTTCTACTTACCACGCCCAAAGACTGAATATAAAAGAAATTATTTTACATAATTATGTTGGAGCTAGCCTGTATAATACACTCCCTATAACAGTGCTGCATCGTACACATCCCTATATACGTTTAATAGACAATAATTATAAGGCTTTATATTGATATTAATTTTATTTCGTAACAGCTGATATCTAACATGCTATATTAATATGTGTGTATATATTGATGTATTGATTATATTAATGATGTTTTGTATTCACTCTCCCCATCATTTATGTTTGTTTTGAAATGTTATAATGTCATGTATATAATTATGTTTATATTTTGTTGTTTGTCAACATGCAAATTAAACTGCAGGGCGCCTTTGTAATGCCTAGGTCAAAAATGCTCCGGGCGCCGTACGATTTTTTTTCCCTACGGCGGATTTTCTACGATTTTGGGAAATTGTGATATCGTACGATCTGTGGTATCTTAAGCCCGGCGCAGACAGAGCCGACTCGACCCGATCCGACTGGTTTCAATCAGGCTAGAGGTGGGCCCGGTCGGTCTGATCCGTTTCATCGTGTTGAATTGGCCCCAAATAGCATCCGACTGTCTTTCGACTGGCAAAATGTGTGTCGCAAGGCACTGAAAACTGAGCCGATCCGAATGAAAACCAGTCGAATCGGGTCGAGTCGGCTCTGTCTGCAGAGGGCTTTAGAGTAGCAGTCACTTATTCGCTGGGGCCCATACGATGACTTTTAGCAAAAAAAACATCAATCGCACGGCTCCCGTGAACACAATCTTAGTGCCCATACGAGTGCCTTACGATGCTCTTGCAGTGACTCCACGGTACCCGTACGATTTGAGTGGCCAAATATACAGGCTCAAAATCGTACGATATTCGAAAAAAAAAGGCTGCGGTGTCCGTGATGTGCCCATGCGATTCTCTCATCGACGTGTCTACGGGCTTACGGCAAGGTAAACATCGTACGATGCATTTTTTAAACTCCGCGTTAAACAATTTGTTGACATTATACGGCGAGGAAAAATGTAACGGCGACCGCATGATAGCCACGGCACCCTTGCGGGCGCCGCAAGATTCCAGCAAGGTTTCACCTAAAAGCGGCATCGTACGGGCGGCGTATCCCAAATCGGAGCATTTGTGACCTAAGCATTAAGCTGTTTTGCATAACTAAACAGGCCTACCCTGCAGTATAAAATAGACAAAACAAATAATATCATTGTAAAGCGCTTACAGATGATGATCAATCTTATCAGGCGCTTTATATATAATGCTTAGGTCACAAATGCTCCGATTTGGGATACGGCGCCCGTACGATGCCACGTTTAGGTGAGATCTTGCTGGAATCTTGCGGCGCCTGCAAGGGTGGCGTGGCTATCGTGTGGTCGCCGTTGCATTTTTCCTCGCCGTACGATGTCAATTTTTTTTAAAACGCGGAGTTAAAACAAAAAATGCATCGTACGCTTTTTTACTTGCCGTAAGCCCGTTGACACGTCGTAGAGAGCATCGCATGGGCACCGCAAGGGCACTGCACGTGCCCAGCACGGACACCGTAGCATTTTCCCGAATATCGTACGATTTTGCGACTAGATTTGGCCGGGGGCCAAGAGTATCTCGCGATGCCCGTAAGGATCACATAAGGCGTTCGTATATATACGAGCGCTCATATTGTAAGTACGGGCGCCGTGCGATTTGATTTTGCTTGAACTCCCAAATCATCGTACCCGGCATATATGTGACTGCCATGGGCGTAAATCTGTCATTGATACCCATTCAACAGGGGGGGGGGGGATCTATTCATTCATCCCCCCCTGATGAATAGGTATTACCTAAGTATTTACGCCCATGGTGACTGCTACACAAAGATATCGTAGACATCGTACGATATCCCAACTCCCCGAAATCGTAGAAAATCCGCCGTAGGTAAACAAATCGTACGGCGCTCGGAGCATTTGTGACCTAGGCATAATGAAGTATATTATTTGTATATCAAGAATTCGGGGAATTTCCGGATTAAGAGGAAACACTGCGTTGCCAATATGTATGATAACGTCCTTATACTAGCGAGTGCGTGAGTCTTTTAAGGATCATCATGCTGGTATAAAGCTCGCAGAAAATATATATATACATGAACAAAAGCGTTAAGTTTAAACGAGCCAGTACGCTGCACCGTACAAAGGTCAACATTATAATAAAACACATGACCCTACAGACATAATAGAGCGCAAAGCAATACTATTTCACGGGAACGATTCAACATGGCAAGGCATTTGCAAACGTATCAATCATGGGCGTACATGGTGAACGGTCACGCGTCATTTGAATCAGAAAAAACACTGTGTGTCGTGCTTCATCTGTACACTCCTATTCAGTTATAACAGTTATAACAGATTCTAGGGTATCTCGCTATCATGGTAGTGTTGCCAGAGTTCGTCAGCTTCCGGAAAACATACACCTCGTTTTCGCCATTAACAGCCATAACAGAAGCTTATTAGTTTGGGTTCAACCAGCAGTACGTAGATTTGTTTAACATTATTTAACTATACGAAATAATGTATGGAAACACAGGCGTGAACAACCGACGGAACAGTATAGGGTAACGACAAGCTACACGTACATTATCCATAGTGAGGTCAGTTTAAGTTGAAACATATTAAAGGTAAATTTATTCAAACTTCCTTTACTTTCGAGTAATTTATATTTACATAGTTATCTAAAATCAAACATTCAAAGTCATAAGCAATTGTAGTGCCTGTTTACTTGTATAATATACAATTTATTGTTACCGCCGACGGTATATAATTAATATTATACAGATTATAACTGGTGGTGGAGGTAATATCACGGAATGTTCCTCTCCGAGGGATATAAAATGCTATTTAGGGAAGATTATAAGTACCAATTTTATATACTTATTGTATTCACGAAAAAGCATTCAAATCCCGAGGGAACATTTCGTGATTTTCCCGACCAAAAAGTAAAAATATGTTATGTTCTTAACACTGTTAGCCTCTCTGAGCTCAATTATAACATCTGGCTTTTTGAAGTGATAATGATGACAAGTAATTTTGACATCATAGTATAATCACTCTCACATTGTGACGACATACAATATCTCTTGTTTTTTTCTTTTTTCCTTATTCTACTGGCTGTATACCCAGAGGGTGTCGCCTGCTAAGCGCAGTGGGTTATCTCAGCCAGTGTCAAATTCATGGTTCCACACGTCTTCTTGATTCCATCTATCCATCTAAGTCTGGCCTACCCTGTGGTATATTTCCCGATGTCATCTGACTATATGCATTTATCGCTGGCTCGTCAGGTTCCATCCTCACAATGTAACCAAACCAGTTTAGTCTGTGTCTTTCAACATGCTGGGTCATTGGTTCAACCCCTAACATTTCCCTGGCTTGTTCGTTTCTTACCTTGTACCTTCTTGTTTTGTTGACAATCCCCCTGAGGCACTTCATTTCGCAAGTTTTTACCTTCTTTTCTACTTTGTTGCAGGTTGTTCACGTCTGAACCTGATATGTAAGTGTTGGTGTGAAAATTTGATTATAGATACTTTTCTTTGCCCCTATGTCTACCGCTCTGTGTATGAATATAGGTTAAAGAAGTCCGGTGAAGCTTTTTGCTTTATTGCATCTTGCTTCTATCTCTCTCTCTCTTCGTTTGACCATCTTTTGTGAAGTAACATATCCCACGTACCTGAACTCCCTCACTTGCTTTGTTAGAGGTTGACCGTCAATGTGGAGCTGATGGTTCATTTTCTGTCGGCAGACTAGCATTGTTTCAGTATTTGCGGTGCTGATTTTCATCCCATGTTTTTACATGCTGCATTGAGTCTGTCAAGGTGATGTGTTTTGTGCTGTGGATGATGGTCTGGTCGTCAGCAAAAAGTAACTCGTTGAGTTCACCATCTCCTGGATTAGCTTATCGGGTGCTTATATCCATGAAGACAATAAACAGCAGTGGTGAAAGCACGCATCATTGACGAACCCCACATTTTACTTCAAACCATCTTGTTAGTCCTGACCTGCGGCGCGTTTAATGAAAGGGTCTTATCTCTAAGAAACTGTCACGTGACTACGACTTAATTACGTACATATGAAGGTTGTCCTAACGTTGCGAGGTTATTTATATGAAAGAAAATGTAATTTAACAGCATGCCTGAACAAAATTAGAGCTTGAAATCTCTTTTTCGTGGAGTTATATACCTAAACTAATAAACCGTCGTCCAACGTTTAATTGTGCATTATACGTGTATTCACCCGGTGAGAAAGTTCGCACTCGGATTTCACGGAGTACCACATTGCTATGCGTAACCCCTACGTGACCCGCGCTAGCTACGTGACCCGCGCACAAATAACAACGGCATAAGCGAATACTAAACAAAATAATCAAACCTCGCTTAAACTGACTACATGTAATTATATATTCTTCATTTTTGAGATCTTTTTCTGTAACATACCTTTATATAAATGTCAGCTTCACAATACCTCTACAATAATAAATACAATATTGTTGTAATATTATGCTAAATCTGTTAAACTCCTTTATTGACCGATATATAGTTTGATGGAGGGAGGCATTCGTTTTTCATTCGTAGAATCCAAATTACAGAGCTGTTCGATCTGATTTTTGTGTGCGTGTTACATTCATCCCCATCCGTCAACTGGACTGTTCAGACGTTTTGTAAAAGAGGGACTGTCCCTTTAAGTGGAAATTACGGTCTATCGATAGTAGCGGACACTTCCGTAGCCTTTGCTATAAACCTAATGTATAATCGGTAAAATAATTATCAGCATATTACCCTATTACTAGTTTATTCATTACGTTTCACCCAAGTTAGAAAATAACCGCTTCTCAGGCCTGAGGAGAGGTTGAGAGATTCGTGCCTCTAGTAGAATTTTATCACCGTTTACACCGTTCTTATCGGTTTACTGCGTGTAACCGGAGGAGATTATCTCTATAATACCACTAGGTCTCGGGGGGCAGTTAACAGGGCATGGAATGTTGACGAAAGCTATTAAAATGGTCGAGGTGATTTCCACCGTGGTGGAGATCACGGCTAACTTAGTGAAACGTAATGTGGTGCCATAGAATGAAAGGTTATATAAAACATAAACATAATATATTACAATGTTCAGTTATTATGTACAGCAAACGGGCAGCTGCTGACAGGGAACACAAAATAAACATGACATATCTTTTTCCGAAAAGATCCGCTTATGTTGCCGCCTGTGTCTATTTAAAGACACCGTCTTCATCAAACAGACCTTCTTATACATGTAAAAATATTATATACAGTCAAACCTGTTAATGCGACCACCTGTCTATAGCGACCACCTGCTCATAACGACCGCTCTCCGGTCCTCCCCTGAAAAATCATATGTTAAACGACCTGCGTAATGCGACCACCTGCCTAACGCGACCAGCGACCACCCTATTTGGGTCCCGACGCACGAATGCACGTAAACCTGTGTATAGCGACCGCAAATTGGCGCAAATGAGCAACCAAGGCATCGACTCGACCGCCTCTGGTCGTTCAAGGCTCCATGTGTGATCATGCCAATACTTTTGAAATCCCAATGACCTTCAGACAGACGCTTAATTACCTACACCAATTTTTCAGACTCATAAACAAAGATTATTGCCCTTCAGTACCTGATGCTGATATACAGAAATGCGTCTTTAAAAAGGCACTTTACTCAATCTCACAACTGAATTTCATCTAACAAATGTTTTAATTGCCGAGGCGGGGTGTTGCCCTCGTGTTTCTTACTCTTTTCATTGATAATCCGTGCGCTTGTTACGACCAAACATTACATCTTGACCTCAGAATTATATATAGAAAACTCCACACGCGCATATTAAAGTGCAGCTGATTCCCTCAAGTCTCATGATGAGTAAATAAATTAAATACATTTTATTTCACATAAACAGATAATACACATATTTAATATTTAATAATGCCAATATATCATTTCAACTTTTGCTGTGGTTATGCATGCAACAATACTAAATACTAAATGAAATATGGACATGTGCGTGTACAGATGCCAAATAATTATATGTGTGCATATAGGCACAATATATGCGAACAGACATTCAAAATGGCCGACAACCTGTCTAATGCGACCACCTGTCCATAGCGACCGCTTTTCATCGGTCCCTTGAGTGGTCGCTATAGACAGGTTTGACTGTACATATAAATTTTACTTTAACGAACTTATTTGATCAGTTAAACTTGATTGATAAATATTACATTTGCCTGAAAAGTAGATGATCCGGCAAAATTAAGACATTTTTACCTTTGAAATAACCAAGGAAAAATAGTAATCGCTTTTCTTCATCAAGACCATTTTATGTATGGAAACTGCTTGTTCACGATTTGTGTCCCGTTTCCGAAACTAATAGCATAAAGCAGCGATACAAATGTATATTTTGTCTTGAAAATTAATTTCATTTAAAAAATAGGGTAGTGGCCAAGCTATGATTTTGTCCCCAGTCGGGGGAGGGGCTAGGCACCAGAAAGAACTTAAACTTGAGTAGGAAGCAAAGGGAATTTAGATTTATTAATTTAGTGGTAGCAACGGGGCCGATGTGTGAACAGAAGAGTAGAGAGAGGTGATGAGAAGGACAAGAAGGAAACGAATATTACATGGCCGTCGATCATTACGTAATGATTGAATTACCCCCCCTCCCAACCTGAAGGACTGTCGTAAGTATTGAATAATCCATACATACAAACATCATATATTTGCGATTAAATAACCCTTAATCAGATTAGGGATGAGGCACTTACAAGTATAAAACAAAACATACAAGCGAGAAATATTTCATGTTCACAATCATATTTCATTCCTATATTAATATTCACTTCTTTTTTTTTCTTTTTTTTTTGGGGGGGGGGGGGGTGGGGCAAAATTTGTACATTACACTTCCCTCGTATGCGGTGCCATTGATATTTGATCAAATATTCCTAAATAAATTATATGCGAATACAATATAGCTTTGTTTATGTGTCACGTGTCCCCTTTTGACTGATTGAAGTAACGCAAGCTTTCCATAAAACGTGTTGAAATTTGACCGATGATGGCGTTTGTTCCCATCAAAGTTAGGAAAACTGTCGTACTAGCCAACTTCCTTGGTTGACTTCTATACACGTAAAGCACCGATGCGGCACGCACGACTACGAGCGACTGTACGTCGGACGCGCACACAATACATGCACACGTTATTACATGCGCGTTTTTCTTGTACAGTTGATAAGTCAGCCAAGTGAAATTCGCCAATACGCATAAAATGAAATTCACGGAACTCCGCTGATTGGTCCGATCCTTGCTGACTAATGAATAATATTCATGAGCTTTTACACAGAGTGAGTCAGAACAAATGTCCCATTTTTAAAAGTTGTATTGTTTGAAGTATGAATATTTAATCATGGGTTTCATGATATGTCTTGATAGAGTTATCCTCCCAGTACATTTAGGTATCATTTTCATCAGACATCAGACAATCTTTAGAAGACTGCCAGATCTCACTTGCGCCAAGTTGCTGGGTGAGGAATAAAATAGTGTTTTGAACAAAGACAGCCAGACAGACAAACACACACACACACACACACACACACGCACACACACACACACACACACACACACGCACACACACACACACACACACACACACACCCACACACACACACACACACACACACATGCACACAAACACAAACACACACACTCACACATACTCTGCGGATACATCACTACACTGAGCCCACATTTACAGTCAAGTACAGTCAAACCTGTTATACTGCCCTCCCAAGGAAAAACGCAGTATCTGACATTTTTGTTGATTTTCACTTTTTTCCAGAAAAATACTCAATAAACAATGCTCTATCATGTGATACATTCAGTTTTCTAAAAAAAATTTGGGAACACCATTTTTTCCCAACCCTCAAACGCAGTATCTACAGTCAACCTCCACATGACTTTCCCCAAGGAAAAAAGCAGTATCTACACAGCTAGTCTCGCCACAAGACAAACACATTATTTATAAGCAGACAATATGAATAATGCGCATATATAATAGTTATATCTTGTATAAACAAATTTCATTACTTATATGAATTTTGAAGCACAAAACATTGAAGCAAATTTAACATATAAGTGCATTTTGCAATACGACCAACATTCTTCTATAAAGCGCAGAGTTTGTGACAAAGGCTATTCAAGTATGCATGAAAGTGCGTGTACCTCTGCCACATTCACACAATGCACAGACTGTAACATGCATTATTCCATATTTAAAATAACTTCAGACTTGATAAGAGAGGGCGCTCTTTATCAACAAAGTTTTGTTTTCACTTTAACTCATACACTTTCATAACAAATGTATAAACAATCATTTTTGCGTGGTTAATGAATACAATTCATGCTTCGTATTTCCTTTCATTGCGGAAATATGGGCCAATAAGTCCCTTTTTTAAGAAAAGTGTGACTCGCCTAGAGAGGGCGCTTTTTAATTAGTCAAACTTTTTTCCCTTTAAAGTATGTTAATAGTACATACAGAATATATGCCGAAACATTTTCGATTGGTTTATCCATAACGTAAGGCATAATACAACACCCTCCGAATTTTATGTAGATACTGCTTCTTTCCTTGGGGAAATCGGTTACGAACCAGGAATTTCCCCAAAGTATCTACATTTTCATGAAAATCTCAAAATTAAACGAAAAATTCAATTGTTCATGTATGAAGAAAAATAGACCCCTATATAGCCTTTAATCACACACTGAAGTTATCTTCACAAGTTCATTATTTCCGAGCGGCTGTGGCAAAAACACAAAAGGGTCAATATCTCAGTTTCTAGAAAATGCTGAATCGTGTAGATACTGCCCTTTTCCTTGGGACGGCAGTATAGCGGCCACACTTATATAGCAGCAAACCTGCCTATAATAGCCACCAAACATGATCCCTTGCAGAGAAAAGGAATGTAATGGAACCTCTTTATAGTGATCACCTTTCTACAGTGGCCACTTTGATTGGCGGTCATGGTATACATGTTTGACTGTACATTTTCATGCTTCTAGCCATTTTCCCCCTTTGTATAAGTACCTGGTACTATGTGTGCATTTTTTTACATTTCAAACTAACAACATCGCCTGTTTGTTCAAATGTATGCTGGTAAATTGTACTTGTTTGAAGTAGGATTTACATTCCTGAATTTTGAAGCAATGCAAATGGTTGAATAACTTGGGTATTTACCCAGCATTTTCACATTTTATGAAAATCAACTATATAACATATGCAATTATTGTTATTTGGATATTTGTATTTCATTTTTCAATAAATGCAGAAACAACTGTTACAAAAATTGAAATACTGGGTGATTGATTCAACTTTTGGATGTGTGCAAATCATGCAGTGTCTCCGTGAATGTGTCTCGTACATTGTCCACCTAGCCATTTGGTTGATCCTGATCTATGAAAAATACAATTGAGTTGGCCGACCCTTCATTACCCTGCATATAATAGGGCAAGCCTCTGTGAATCCAAGCAAAATGAGGGTTAAAAGGACAATTGGCATAGTGATACACACTCACATTTCTTCATGGGTGTTATTAGGAACCTCAATCATACATTATATCAATAACCTTGTACAATTATTCTGAATCATATTATTTATTATTATTTCATCGGAGAAAAGCAATGGTTTGTTTGAGTTAAAAAATGACAAATTTATTTCATAATAATGTATTCCATACTGCCCACTGATTTGAACTACAAATTAAAAACATCCTTGTAAAATTTTTCATTAAATCATAATTACCTTTATCACATTTAATAAGGAAGACATGAAATATATATTATCAAATTTATTTTGATTGCATTTGAAAAAGATAACATATTGTTGCTATGAGCACTATTCGGTTCATTCCCTGAACAAAACTTATCTTTGTTCATACAGTGGAACCTCCTAACAATAGGTACCGGATACAGCGATGATAATTGTACACGTCAAGGATCTTTGTATTTTATTATTTGTAAGCCCAGACACAAGATATCTGACATAAGGAATTCAATCCAATTGTGCCCGAGGTGCTTGTTATAATTAGGTTTTGTTAATTTTTGCCAAAATTTGTGCGTGAATAATTCCATGCTAAAAAGTTGTATTATTTTGAGAAAAGAACTGTTTATGCTATATATGAATGTATCTTAGTTCCTTGCTAATGGATGTTGTGGGTCCATTCCTGCAGGGTATGAGCATGGCGACTGACGGGTCTGCCAGAACTTGGGTGTTGGCCTGGTTGTTTGTTCTGGGTGGTGTGGTGTAGTGGGTGTGTAGAGTCTTGATGGGTCTTGAAGAAATCTATAGAGAGGGTGAGATTTGTGAGAAAAGGAACGTAATAAGATAAATAGTAATTTGTAAGTCATGTGCACTTATTGTACAAAATTAACCACAAACTAATGTTATTCATGTAGTAAAAAGAGGATTGGATTTCTAATCAACATGGACCAAATTTGTTATTTTCCCTTCAGTTTGTTATTCAGCTGCTAGGATCGAAAGCTACCGTACACTACTATTGACTCTAATTTTATTCCATTGTCAATTTTTCAGTAGCAGTTTTCATCTGTTTTTCAATTAGTATACAGTATACAGTATGCCTAATGCATTTGTCCTTAATAAGTAAAATAATAAATCTAAGGGCCACATTCTGAAAATCTTGCAGAGATACAAAATAAAATCATGCTAAAATGATTTGCATCATTCTGAAAATGGTGTATGGGAATGTTGATGCTTATTCTAAAATGCATTGTGAATCTTTTCTCATATCCAGTAATATCTGCCCTTGTTTATTGAGATTTTCTGTTATAACAACATAACAATCACGCCCATGTTAAGTTTTCAAAATATGCGCTCAATGCACATTCTTTCCTCCTGTGACATTTATCTATGTTGTTTTCCCAGCTTTGAATCCAAGTGAGATCACTTTGTGCAAGTATAGCAATTGACAGACAATGGTATGCCAAAATAAACTCTCAATGATTTTGCCTGCTAATTTGAAGATTAAATTCTAGTTTCAGATCACAGATCTATCATTTATCTCTGTCCACAGTCCAAGAAAAAGGTTCTCAATGAATTACCTTATCCATAAGTCAATCACAGTCACCACCAGCACCAATCGTGTGATTCGTGTCAGCATGCAGATTGCACGTCCATTCTATCGGTACTCGGAAATCCTCTATGTATAATGTCGAAGAGAACAGCCACATCTAATGCTATAAAATGAGGATACAAATCAATAAGTTGCTTTATGATGGCAATTGGTATGGAAAGTCAAATTTTTTTTCCCCCAACATTTTTATTGACAAGCCTAATATCTAATGAAAAAAACCTGTCCTGAAGTAAGAGATTTGCAGATTAGCCGGAATTTTCCATGTAGGCGGGGGGGGGGGGGGAGGGGGGGGGGGGGGTGGGTCGCACAAGGGAGCAGAGCTATGCGGCTCTGTGTGGCAACAACATGGGCCGGTACAGAAAGTTTGACATATTTTCACAAAAAATTCTGAACTTAAATTCAGCAAAATCGATTATAATTGGCTTGTTTTGGGCAATAATAAGCAGTCTCCGCTATTGCGGGCGTGTTTTCTTTGGTGGAAAACCGCGCAGCAAGAGAAACAAATGGAAATGATATGATGGTTTTTGTAATTATAATTTATCCTTTTTAAAGTGAAAGTTAGTACAATAAATGATACAATCAGTTTCAATCTGGATATGGATTTGGTGACTTTAGATGTCCTTTTCTCTCCGTTTGTGTCA
The DNA here is from genome assembly GCA_037951105.1 of Echinarachnius parma. NCBI lineage: Eukaryota > Metazoa > Echinodermata > Echinoidea > Clypeasteroida > Echinarachniidae > Echinarachnius > Echinarachnius parma. The sequence goes on from JBAMJV010008274.1 coordinate 45,882, forward strand.
GTGGTGGGAGGGGGGGGGGGGGGGGGGGGGTAGTTGTACAACATTTCCAAAGCCGAGAGTATGATTTAGTATTGGTTTACAATTTTCGACATTTTCGAGGCCGAGACCACGGTTCTTCGTACTTTACGAGGTCAAGACCGCTAAAATATCATCTCGAGACAGGTAAAATTTGAAATTGGGAGGTGGATCAATCCACCCAATGCACCACCACAATTCACAATGACAATAATTTTTTATTTGCGACATTTCACTTTTGTCACAGTGCATTCCAGACCATAGACCTAACATATTCATCACAAATGAGCATCGATTAAAAAAAACGGATTACCCATTCTATATCAAATTTGAGAAGGCCCATCATTTCATAACAAAAGAGATATCAGCAGTCAAACTAGATCGAGAAATCTATCGCTTTCATGGCCTCTTTGACATTATTATTGTCATTTTCACTGTCGGGGAAGCTCCAAGTAATTTTCGTGGAGTTAGACACTTTACAGGCATGACTTTAATGTGTAATTATTTATGAATATCATTTGTTTACAACACATTTGTTTACAAATGACATTATAAACATGATTACCTATTTGCTTGCAATTGAAACAAGTAATCGATGTGCCACTGTCTCAGTATATTGATGTATGCTGCTCGCCTGTGCAAAGAGTATAGACACAGTACTCGATCAACCACCTCCAAAATTGGGCAAGCCGTTGGCAAATGAGGACATGAGGTACAAATACAGACAAGTGTGGTGTCATACACCTTGGTCACCAGAACCCCCATCTCACACATTCACCTTGGGCGACAAACAGCTCAAAGAAACTACAGAAGAAAAAGACTTAGCAGTTCTTGTAAACAAGTCACTGAAAATTGCATCACAGTGTGCTGCTGTAGCCTAGCAAGGAAACAGAGTACTAGCCATGATCAAGCGCAACTTCACATACAGAAGCAAGGAGGTGGTTCTAAAATTGTACAAATCACTCTTGAGACCCCACCTAGACTATGTCATTCCAGCCTGGAGCCCTTACTTGGATAAGCAAATCCTGGAGAAAGTTCAAGCCAGAGCAACAAAACTCATTCCTTGTATCCAGCATTTGACCTATGAAGACAGACTAGCCAGACTGAAGCTGACTACTCTAGAAAGGAGAATAGAGCGTGGAGATTTGCTACAATCATACAGGATTATGACACAGATCGACAAAACATAAGCAGAAAACTTCTTTGAGAGATCGGGATACCGCAGAACAAGAGGCAGGATGCATGTCAAATGATGTCAGAACAAATTTGTTATAGTCAAAGGGTTGTCAACATATGGAACAAACTCCCACAAAGTAATAGTCCAAGCCCCTCACTCCTAGGTTTTAGGAAACAGCTATCCAACTTAGGTTTTTTTAAATGGGCTCAAAGGGGCCCCATAAGCCCTGCCACGCTAAACTATCTACTCTCAAGATGAAGATGGTGAGGTGTGGCATTCAAGGTTTGTTCAAGGTACTATAATTCTAAAATATGCGTACAAATGGAATAGTGGTTCATTATCAGCGCAGTATAAGTTTCTATTCAACAATCATTTTTTATGATATATCAGTTGTCATCAGTTGCATATTATGCGACCGATGGCCACCTGATACTAAATTAAATCACGTGTTCATAGTCCACAAAACCTAAACATAAGTCAAACGGCTTGCAACGAACAGTCACGTGTCACGTGTCACGTTCACGTTCACGTTTTGCGCCCTGTCGTGAAATAGGTCACCCAAGTCTACGAAGTGTTGGGTTACGTGACCCAACAGTTTGTTGATATACTATATGCAATTCATGAAAGCTCACGTAAATTGGCGCTTGCGTAAACAAAATAATGTAAATTGTCGTTGAGAAGAGACTAATTCTCGGTAAATTGTATCGTGGACGAACCAGTCCTACTATACTGTTATACCAATTATTATAGGCGTACCCAGGCCTGGGGGCAGGGGGGATGGACACCACCTACCCCCTCCCCTTACATAATTCTCAAGAAATGTCTTGGTCTCGGCCTCGAAATATGTGACCGGTCCCGGTCTCGGCCTCGGCTGCGATCATTTTCTACGGACACCCCCTACCCACACTCCTCCCGCTTACTTCAATTTGTCTGACGAAATACCCCCCCCCCCCCCCCTACACCCACCCCTTGAAAAAAAATCATGGGGACGGCACTGCCTACAAGTAGCTAGTTTGGATGTCAAATACTTCAATTAATTTATTTAATATTGATTGGTTGGTGTGATTAATTGTTTCATTGATTGATTGATTGATTGAATAATTATTGACTGATTAATAATTTATTGATTGTTAGATTAAATGATTGATTTATAGATTGACTCGATTCAATCACCATAATTTAACACTATTAATCAAATCATTGTTTTTATTACTTTTAAACTCATTGATCACTGCACTCACTCACTCACTCACTCACTTTCACATGCATGTACATACAACGCCGTTAACGGCCACGCGCAGACATCGAGCACGGGAACTTCAGGCGTATGCGAACTGAATGGTCCGCTGCGTGTAGCTGCAGATCAGCTGGAAATCAACATTTGCCAAAATCCACGCACGACACGTCTTTAGAAATACTCTAATAACAAGACAATTAATGCAAGTGGTATCGTTGTACATTACCTAAATTACAGAACTGCATATTATCGTCTCAGATTACTCTGAATTATGCACGTACATATTATAAACATAATGATTGAAATTATTTGATAAGGTGGTATCGGCATTTTCGTCGACATTTTTAAATCTCTTTGTGCGTGTATGTCTAGTCTTAGTAACAAGCGCTTGCAATTTTTAAAATCTTGATTAAACACTCACGTCACGTTTTGGTTAACGCGACACTTCGTGTTTTACCGGCGTGGAAAACAACGAATGGTCGGCCCTACACTTCGTAAATTAGAGTCACCTTTTTAACGAAATATCTCAAAACGTGAACATGAACGTGACACGTGACACGTGACTGTTCGTTGCAAGCCAGTCAAACTGGTATTCCATTGACTTTCCAATCATTTGGCTTAGTGCATGCAGGTGGTCGGAAGTACAGAAGCCTGGTCTGAGACCTGCTTGCTCTTGGTTGGTTGTCCTCGAGCTGCTTTTCTATGCGGGCAAGAATTACTCTGGTAAAAATCTTGTAGAGGTGAGGTAGTAAGTTTATAGGCCTGTAGTTCTTTGTATCTTTCTTGTCTCTTTTCTCGAATATGAGAATGTTTTTGACTCATCCTACTGAGAGGGTATTTCTTCCTCATGCAGGATCTTGTTAAATAGGGCAGTAATTACTGTAATGGTCTCTTCATTCCCGAGGCTCAAAATATCTGATGTTAATTGGTCCACTCCAGGGGCCTTCCCCTTTTTCATTTTCCTTAGGGCCTGTTTAACTTTCCCTGGTAGGATAGGTGGCACATCCTGTGATCTACTTGACCAATCTTCTCCTTTTCTCCAATTTGGTTGATCACTACTGTATAGGGAGCTAAACAAATCTCTAACTATTTCACTGAATTGATGTTTGTCACTTATTTCTGTTCCATTGATGTCTGTCATGCTGGACATGAGTTGTCTTCCTCGATGCAGTTTCCTATTTATGATCTTTGGTATCATTGGAAAGCGTAAATTCTCCCCTTCATATTGATATAACATTTGAATATTTTCTCATCGAATGTGCATTGCATCCAAATGTAGGGCAAAGTCAAAAGTGAAATGTTGCAAAATGCACTGATTTTGTCAACAGTGTGCCTTCCTTGGCTTCCATGGGGGTGAGGTGGTCATGAATTCAAGCCACGTTTTAATCTTCAAACAAAAGGAAGGCAATCAATTTTGCAACATTTAATTTTTTCTTTGGCCTACATTCGGATGTAATGCACATTCCATGATAAAATACCCAAAGCAAATGTTATATCAATGTAAAGGAGATGATTCACGCTTTCCAATGATACCCCATCGATGACGGGTAATAACGTAATAGGCATTTAAGCCACGTTTTAATCTTCAAACAAAAGGAAGGCCCTTTGTTGGCAAAATTAGTGCATTTTGCAACATTTCACTTTTGACTTTGCCCTATTAGTCCATGAGCCGAGGCCAAAACAAAATCGATTTGGCCGCACCCCTTGGACGACCAATTATTTCTGGTATCATTATAAAGGTACAAATCTCAACTATCCGAAACTGGAATTTTCGACCCAAAAAAGTTGCACGTTACCATGGCAACGCCGTTTTTGTGACGCATGGTCAAATACATCCCCCAGAAACGGTGGATTCCACTGAAAAACGAAATGTCGACAAAAAATAAAACATTTTGACATCCAGTCATCATAGGTTTATGATTTTTTCAGGGACTAAGGAATGTTGTGCCACCTATCAGATTCTAGAATATCAAGTACGAAACATTATTGGTAAGGTCATTAGGGGTCATTACGGGTCAACTCAAGGTCAGTGACATAATCGTTACTTCTAATTGCATTAATATTTGTATGTAATTCATGAAAACTCACATTACTCATTACTCGTGCGGTGTATATGGCTAAATGTGATTTCCTCTGAAGGCATGAGGTCCAGAAATCCATATACACCATTTAAGGCTAAATTGATAATCCGTTGCTATGGCAACTAGTATGATGTAAATGCTACAAAGTGTGTTAAATGCGCAATAAGTGACAGGCGAGAGCCAACATTTTAGATTGTAATATACCCGGATGGATTAAAGCAACAGCATGCCTCATTTTATAGGGAATTGTCTGAAGTTATTAAAAATGACAACTTAAATTGCCGCAACTTGAATAATCACCATGGAAACCAGTGCTGAATAGACCACGCCCCCTTTGACAAGATATCAAACTGGAATAAAACAAAAAATTACTTCTTTACAAATGATGCAACCATTGTGGACATAACGAAGTTTTTTCCTTTAATGAAATCACTGTAAATGGAAAGGCAAAATGCTGCCTGGTCGGCAAACATGAATTTGAAGTAGATATCAATCAAGTAATGTTTCCTAGCAACATACATGTCCCCTAGCAACAACCAATAAATACTTCAGTACACGCTTGATTCTTCATTTTATGTTACATGCCTCTTGGAGAAAGAATAGATTCCATAGTGGTGCAATAGCTTGGCAAAATAGTCAGGTAAAGCCCAGATATTTTCTGAACAATCCACAATTTTCAAGTTAGGTCCAGAAAAGTGTGAAGAACAACACACTTTAGGTCCCCTATAATCCAATTTGAGGGTTTGGCAGAATCCATGATGGCGTCCAAAATGGCCGACATTTTAAATTTTCTTCCACTTGTTCCATTATATACAAGTTGGAAAGTGTATTAAAGTGTCTAAATATATGTTTTCAGATACGAGCAATCTTTTAAAACGATCGTATGAAGGTTTCAAGTTCAAGGAAAAGTCTAATCCAAGGTGGCAGCCATTATACAAAACAAAATGGCCGCGGTTGAAAAGTGAAAATTCCATAACTTTGCTTCTAGACAGGTTAGAAAGTTCAAATAAGTGTCCAAACATATGTGTTCAGGTACAATGAAATCATTTTGACGTATACCAAGATGTGTTAAGTCAAGGAAGTATTCTAATCTATAATGACAGCCATTATAGGTTTCAAAATGGACGCCATAACATCATATTTGGTATAAATTCGCTTCTAGACAAGATATAAAGTTAAAATAAGTCTCTAAACATATGTGTTCAGATTAAAACAAATCATATACGTATGTACACTCTGATGTACAGCCTTGGGAAAAATTATTAGACCAAGCACTTAATTTGTATAAAATCTTTTGAAGTATTACACTAATTTGTCTTATTTTATAATTTTTTAAAGAAAATTAGTTAATGACATACCAAATGGGATACCTACCGCATATTTTCTGCCTTTAATTTGATTAAAAATTGATGATTTGTTTCCCTGTAAGTTGTGATTATAAATAGAATGGTCTCTCCAGTTCCTAGTGTGACCTGTAATAGCACTTTTATTCAGGGTAAGAGGTGCCAAGTGGCATTTAACTCTGTTGGAGAAGCACATAATGTTTGGATGCTGAATGCCTGTGCTTTAGCAGTATACCAGGATAGAAGGCATCTTCACCCAGTTTTACTTCTTTGATAAGAGCGATAGACTGTCAATCGGCAACTCTGATCACATTGATTTACTTATAAACAAGCCCTAAGGAGAATGGACAAACCTTTCAAGGATTTTAAGCACTAATTACTCCCCGGGGAATTGAGAAAGTACGCAATATTATTGTGTTGGTTTGAAATGTACCTGATGACCATGGGTACTAATACTTTAAATAATTATTTAAGCGCAGTAGAGTACATATTTATAGTAGCTGCGCTATATAAATGTTCATATTACATGTATTATTATTATTACAGAAAAAAAAATTACAGAATAACGTGTGTATAAAATGCATACCTTTTTGTGGTAAAAATCCATACAGTTATTCATACAATTCATGTTTTCTTCAGATTGAAGACATAAAGTATGTTGTAGGCATTCCATTTCCAATTGCCTATACCCCCTTATATATTGTATGAACTTTAGTTTCTTTAAAATGTTATTAAAGTGACAGAACAGTGTGAACAATCTAAACAATTTAGCAAAAAGTGTAATAATTGTTTCCAAGGCTGTATCATGTCAATGACGTAATTTATTTAATAATGAATAAGAATAATAATCACTATGGAAACCAGCACTAAATAGACCACATCCCCTTCCATGACAAAAACAAATGTAATTTGGCAAAACAGATCTATTTACGAATGGTGCAATGCTTGTAGATATAAATACATGTGTTTTTCAATGATGAAATTACTAAAAATGGAAAAGCAAAATGGTGTCTGGCCGTCAGACATTACTTACTTCTTACTTTGAAGTAAACATAAATCAAGTATAGTGTTTCGTAGCAACATAGATTTTCCCTAGCAACCACTGCAAACTTCTGTATAAACTTGGCTTTTTATTTTCTGAGGGGATTCCTTTCTCAAAACTAAATAAAAAATGCCGACTCATGTTTAAATGTGAAGAACTTGATTTTCTATTTAAGTGATCAAAACAAACAAATAACCCTTCCTACCATAATGTATTGAGATATATGTTTGTTCGTCAACGTTTGTCTCACCAAACACAAAATTTCAAAAATTGTGATAAAGCTACTTCATAGAGCATTCACCTGAATAAAACTACAACACTTGTTTAGGTTGGAAAATGTTTTCAGAAATAATTTTGAAAGTTTATAGAAATAGAGAAATCGTATAACCATTAACCTTGGTCCGTTGCGAATTGCCGTTAATCACACGGTCTTGCATGACCTTGGCCTTAGGTTCCCATTATGGGCAGTGGAATTCTGAAGGCAAAACACCAGAAAATCATGCAGTAGCCAAAAGCTCGAATTGTTCCAGGGTTCTAAATAGAGGTGCTTGGTTCAGCAATTAGGGCATTATTACTGGAGCTTCATTTCCTCTCCAGCTTGGCCACATAGACATTGTATAACAGTGTAAACTCTATCAATATAGACTGAATGGTCAGGGAAAGGTCACAAACTTGAGTTTTAGATGAATTTGCTGGTAGTTACTTAATATATGGGTGCCACTTGGTGAAGTGCTGTTCTTCTGACGTATAAGGTATAGTAGATAGTCTACGCGACGTCACACACACATTATGTCAAGTTCAATGTTGTTCAGGTTTGGGTTTAGGTTACCGGTTTGGCATACAATAGTTTTGCAGACGATGGGGTTGGCAGTTTGCTCGGATATGGGCCACATATGCAGGCGTCCGCAGGTCTGAATAGGCCCAAGTGGTGTGAAGACTGTTGAGTAATACCCCAATCTCCGCATGATAGGTGTGCAAAATGTGGTAGCTTCATTTTGGGAGTGACTGCACATTTAGAGGACCAAGGGGGAGTTGCAAGATGTCTTTCCGTGACCTATGGGTGCTGATATTCCCATCTTGAGTAGCGCAGGCGTTGGTGACCCACTTGCGCGTGCTGGGCAAGTACCAGACGAAGGTGATTGGTGTTAAAGAGTGCCTTGGTAACTACTTACCTGTTGAGATGCTCTATGTGAAGCACCCGGAGTGTAAATCTGGTGGGCACATGAATCCTCAAGTTAATCTCGTGGTCTCAACATTGAGTGTGACATCTAGTTTACATGCATGAGCACTCGATTCAGCACGAAGCTTGGATGTTTTCACAATATGCTGTCTTATAGATAGGGCTATGCCCAAGGATGGAGTAGACTGGTGTACATTTCATGCCACAAGGGCCTTCAATACAGCATACGCAGTTGTTCCTTGATAAAAGTTGGCATGTAGGTAGTCAAGGTGCTATTTGTAGGTCAACTGCCTGTCTAGCTTTACCCTGCAATATGTTGGAGGGCAGAGTAGACCCATTGACGTTGACTATGAGCATGAGATGGAAGTTTGCTTCATTGGCGAATTGCAGTCGGTTTGCAGCGCCCAGCGTTTGTGTCCAATGTTTTAGTAAGTTGTTATTAGGGCCATGTCCGTTGTCAGAGTATCATCTCCTTTTGAGCAAAGGTTGCCTTAGCAGAAGATGGCAAGATCAACTGCATAGCAGTATTGATGTGATGAAGTCTTGGTTGATGTACTTATTGCAAGGAGCAACGGTTCAATTGCCGTGAGGTGGGCCGTTCCTAAGATACCGAGAATGATGGAACGGTCGTCAGTGGTTTAATAGAGGGGGAGGATGCTGGTGATTGAACCCGCTAGGTGGCGGTCATGGGCCATCTGAAGGAACTTTATGGTAAGACCCTGGTGTTCTTGTCTGCATCATCCTTTAGAGCAACGAGGGTGTGGATAAGCAAGAGAAGGTGACACTGTTATAACTCACTGGCAGGTTTTGTGCATTTGGCAGGATCTCATTCATGCTGTCAGCATAGGCCTAGTGAAGACACAGAAGCATCCGACTCTCCCAATAAATTGGGTGGATCAGTTAATGTTATTACTATGTAATATTGCATGATAAACAGCCTTGTCTTACACGCATGGTACCAGCATATAAGATGGCAAAATCTTGACCTCTCCTCCCAAGCTACAAGCCCAACGTATTTGGCAAATTTTTCTGGGACAATATTTATCTGCAAGATGCTGTTTATGTCCCTCAAATGATGCTAGTAATAAAATCCAAAATAGTTTGCGCTCGTCGTTTCTATACTGTGAAGCCTCATAACACAAGATTTGTTAAAGCTGGACTGGCAAACATTCTGATAAAAGGGGTGCTCCTGGCAGTGTTATACATGGGAAACACCACAACTGATCCCTCGGGATACACAAGCTGGTAGCTGAAGCTATACAGCGCATACAATGGAGAGTATTCACAATCTGGATGCAGACATCTTGGAGATGTGGACGTTGATTATATATCGCTACTGAACATTCTTAGGGAGATGCGCCACCAACACAACATTTAAAGGACTCGATATTACTTACACAAGCTGTATGGTGACTTCTGGGCCAGTCCTGATGGCCTCATGAAGGTGTTCCTGGGGCCCATATCCCCTTATCATTCAAAATGGTCTCTATTCTTCACCAGTTCATTTGGGGTCGACATGTGAAAGGAGCCAGACTTCATCTAGCATTTGTCTGGCTATTCATGCCATACATGATCGCATTTGACCATGTCAGTTATGAGAGGTATATATCTAACTATATCATGGGCAGATATATCGCAGTTGCCAGTCACTCACCGAATTCCCATGCCCACGGCCATTCTCAAGGAGGCGATCGATCGTGACCAGTTTAGTAGTGAAGAGACCAGAGTGATTTGTGTATATTTGTATGACGTTGTAATATACACATAGGCATGATAAGGGCATAAGTTATATAAAATCTAAATTGGGGGTAACTTTCAATATTGCAAACTATCATATGAATTATGATATATATACCAATGATTTAAAGGTTATTATTATGCCGGTTTGGGCTATATTCATCATCATTAAATCAAGTTCTTTGTAACTTCGTATTAGTACGTCTTGTGCGTATGGATAATAATCAAATTCTTGAGTACTACCGAATCGCGACAACAAGTATCATGTTGATTCTCTCCACACAGCTAGACAAAAGCGATTGGATTGTAATAAACTTTAGAGGCTCTAGACTTGAACCTTTCGATGCAGTATTCGGTTTCATACATTCCCTGTAACTGAAATCGTTACGTTTAGCCACTAACTTCAAGTTTGTAACATATCTTGAAGACTGGTGGTTATACAAACTTTGATATTCTGGGGCCATTTTGAACACCATAACGGCATGCATTTTGAAGTCTAAAATGGCTGCCATATTGAATTAGACTACGTCCTTGACTTGATAAATGTAGGTATATACGTAAATGATTTTCTAGTACTTTGGAACGCATGTTTAGACACTTATTTCAATTTTACATTTTGTCTAGAAACGAATTTATACCAAGTGTGATGTTATGGCGGCCATTTTAAAACCTAAAATGGCTGTCATCATAGATTAGAATACTTCCTTGACATATCACATCTTGGTATACGTCACAATGATTTCCTTGTACCTGAACACATATGTTTGGACACTTATTTGAACTTTCTAACCTGTCTAGAAGCAAAGTTATGGAATTTTCACTTTTCAACGGCGGCCATTTTGTTTTGTATAATGGCCGCCATCTTGGATTAGACTTTTCCTTGAACTTGAAACCTTCATACGATCGTTTTAAAAGATTGCTCATATCTGAAAACATATATTTAGACACTTTAATACACTTTCCAACTTGTCTATAAGGGAACAAGTGGAAGAAAATTTAAAATGTCGGCCATTTTGGACGCCATCTTGGATTCTGCCAAACCCTCAAATTGGATTATAGGGGACCTAAAGTGTGTTGTTCTTCACACTTTTCTGGACCTATCTTGAAAATTGTGGATTGTTCAGAAAAATATCTGGGCTTTACCTGACTATTTTGCCAAGCTATTGCACCACTATGGAATCTATTCTTTCTCCAAGAGGCATGTAACATAAAATGAAGAATCAAGCGTGTACTGAGGTATGTATTGGTTGTTGTTAGGGTACATGTATGTTGCTAGGAAACATTACTTGATTGATATCTACTTCAAATTCATGTTTGCCGACCAGGCAGCATTTACAGTGATTTCATCAAAGGAAAAAACTTCGTTATGTCCACAATGGTTGCATCATTTGTAAAGAAGTAATTTTTTTAAATTCCAGTTTGATATCTTGTCAAAGGGGGCGTGGTCTATTCAGCACTGCTTTCCATGGTGATTATTCAAGTTGCGGCAATTTAAGTTGTCATTTTTAATAACTTCAGACAATTCCCTATAAAATGAGGCATGCTGTTGCTTTAATCCATCCGGGTATATTACAATCTAAAATTTTGGCTCTCGCCTGTAACTTATTGCGCATTTAACACACTTTGCAGCATTTACATCATACTAGTTGCCATAGCAACGGATTATCAAGTTAGCCTTAAATGGTGTATATGGATTCCTGGACCTCATGCCTTCAGAGGAAATCACATTTAGCCATATACACCGCACGAGTAATGAGTAATGTGAGTTTCCATGAATTACATACAAATATTAATGCAATTAGAAGTAACGATTATGTCACTGACCTTGAGTTGACCCGTAATGACCCCTAATGACCTTAGCAATAATGTTTCGTACTTGATATTCTAGAATCTGATAGGTGGCACAACATTCCTTAGTCCCTGAAAAGATCATAAACCTATGATGACTGGATGTCAAACTGTTTTATTTTTTGTCGACATTTCGTTTTTCAGTGGAATCCACCGTTTCTGGTAGATGTATTTGACCATGCGTCACAAAAACGGCGTTGCCATGGTAACGTGCAACTTTTTTGGGTCGAAAATTCCAGTTTCGGATAGTTGAGATTTGTACCTTTATAATGATACCAGAAATAATTGGTCGTCCGAGGGGTGCAGCCAACTCCATTTTTAAGCCACTTTTCAGGTTTTGGCTCATGGACTATATATATTTGGATGCAATGCACATTCCATGAAAAAATACTCATAGCAAATGTAATATCAATGTAAAAGGGATAATTCACGCTTTTTAATGATACAAAATTCATGAATGTAATAACCTAATACAAAAGTTAGTAATGCGCTAACCTCGATTGCGGAACTTTGTGTACGAAGTATATATTCAAACAAGTTATTTAAATATATTCATCTTAAATGAACTATAGTTAATAACTACCATGAATACAAATGCATTGGAAATAAAAACATTATAAAAGGTTAATGGATACTATTTACGAATACAAGTTGTCGCATATATGAGGACTTTTACTAGTAAAAATTGAATGGGAAATAATTAGCAATTTTATATAAGGCATGACAAATAGTGATTGGAAATGCGCCGTAGAGAAAGATGATACAACGAAATACAAATAAAGATGTACTGGGTTTTAAACAAAAATGCATAAATAAATGTTAAATAAGTGTGCGTTTTTAAATCAGTCTTAAACTTATCGATAGAATCAATATTTTCCAAATGTTCCAGGAGATTGTTCTATAAGGTTAAGGCAGTATGAGCTAAGCTACGTTCACCATATAACCTGGTCAAAACTGGTGGAATAACAAACAATGTGTTCTTATTACGAAGATGTTATGATACAGTGTACAGTTTTAGCAGTTCTATCAAATAAGATGCCGCGAAACTATAACAAACATTCCAAACAAGTTCGGAAACTCAACTTAGATCGATTATATCACTCTTATTATCAACATTTATTTTGTTCTTTTAGTGTTATTGTACTGCATAATTATTTCCCTTTAAAGTTATTTGTCATTTATTTCAAATCGGGGAATACGCAGTGCGTTTCAGAATGGAGGACGGTCAGAAGTCAAATGTCGCAAAATGGGTCGAGGGTATTCAGTTGCGAAAATATACTCTTGTCGTATTTTTGTAATGTTTAAGTTGTATCATAATTGTAGTGTGTTCAAATGATTTAAACCTATCACATCTGGTATCATTGTAAAGCCCAATTGCCTATCTGTTCAATACAATCATGTCCGTAACGTTAGCAGGTTAAGTATGGTACAGCTGAATATGGGCGTGTGTCGAAAGTGAAATAATGCCAAATACACACTGTTAAAACGCTGTGTACAAAAACGCTGTGTAAAAATGGTTGTTAATTCTTTTCATACCACTTTAGGTGTAGCATGATTAGTTGCACAAAGAAAGGTAAAGGAAAGCGGCCATGGTTCAAGCGTTGATGAAACGGGTTAAATCACGTGATAGTTTCGACCGCGAAATCATCGCGACAAAACCCATTTTGTCCCATCGCAAACCAAGCAAACGGAGTTTAGCGCAGCGGTAGCCTGTTAGACTTATAACCCAAAGACCCCCGGTTCGATTCCTACCCTTGCCGCTTTTACATCTTGTTTTTTATTTGCTATTTCAACAACACCTCAATCATGGTTCATCATTTCATTAAAAAATTCCCCATTTCCACATGATGTTGAATTTCATAATGATTATGTAAAGTAAAGTACTTAGATATCTCGACAAAAAGTAGTTTTTGGATGCAACACCTTCAATTACACACAATCACATGCATTTTTGTAACATTTCGCTGTCGATCCTCCCCAATCTTCACCTTCAGTCCTAAAGGGACTTAGTAACATTGTCAACATCCTCAAAATCCCATTGAAATTATTGCGGTTCCCTCATACATTGTAGTATTCGTATTAATATAAAGACATGGGACAGGGTTCGTTTTTTTCAAATTTCCAAAAAACATATTTACGATTAAAGTGTTCAGATGTAAAATTATCCAATGGATCGTCAGAAACGTGTAAAAAGTGAGTGCAATGAGTTTGTGAATGTCACTTTGCATTTTTGCTCATTACTCGGCCATATAAAGTCCATATAACTTGAAATTTTCACACAACACCCTGTAGACATATTATGAGTTAACAACAATATACATTGTATCAACCACTCATCACTTTTTGGACATGTCAATAAAGTTACTAGATCCCTTTTACTGTGCATACACGGCTTCATAATCATTACAAGTGAGATGTCATTGGAAAGATTATTGAACAGGCTTTCTTCTGATACCGTATTTAACAGGGCCACTCCATTGTTAAGATATTCATCGTCGAAAGAATGTGAACTTGAGAAAGACCGTGATATGAGAGTCATACCTTCCGACTGTAGTTTGTTGGCACATTTTGCGACATTTCACTTCTGACCTTCCCCCATTCTCAAATATACTGCGCATACCCCTTAATCATAAAGCTTACGATTTTGGTATCATTTAAAAGAGGAATACCAAAAATAACCAATATGATTTTTATAACAAATATATATAATCGATCAAACTTGAGTTTCCGAACTTTTTTGAGGGGTTTAGAGCATGTCAATTACGAATCATCTTCGAATAAACAGCCCGTAAGATCGAAGTTCGATGAGACCAATCGTTTTTATTTCCTGGCATTCGTTCTACTGGACTATAATCATAATTTTGTTTTCTCCCCTAGCATGGCTACCGATGCGAGTCTTACAAATGATGTCGATGATATGTTTGTGGATATTGCTAAAATGATATCAGCAAATGTTGAACATGTTGAAAAGTTGGGGAAAAAACTAGATATAAAGATAGGCATGATCACGATATACGTGAATGGCAACTTCAGCCAGGGCGGTATGCCGGGCTATAGAGGAACTGTTACTATGCTCCGAGCATGGGGAAGTCGTTTCGGGTCCTCCAAAGTCTGGCCACGTCTGAAGAGGGCTCTGTTAGACGCCGATCTGGGCCACATTCCTGAAGAAATCGAGAAGAAGTATCCACAACTTCGTGAGTATACAAATGTAACCGTTTAGCAATTATGAGTATATGGCAATTGGATCGTCAGTTAGTAGATATGTGGGTGACTGTGCCTATCATGAACTAATTTGCCCAACGACCCCGATCAGAGCAACGACAACGTCAACAATGACACCAGTAAGTAAGTTACTAAAAGCCAAATAATGGTATTAGAAAAGTTGTTGAAATGTTTTTTTTTTAATGGGCATGTATAGTAAAAGCCGAACCTTAGTATCGTTTAATGACAAAAATATCAGTTGCAACTTTGATGCACGCCGCCAGCACACTGCTGGGATTAGGCCCGTTTGCACCCCTCTACCGGGTTGGATATTGTTGGCTATATGGTCAATAAGCCTGCATGCCGTCCGTACGTGCGACTGTATAGCTTTTGAAACGTATAATCATTCAGGCCCACTCTCGCTTTTCCACTATTTTGAAAATGTCGATATACCGCTATTCTCTCCGCGACGTCGCTAGATGGCGCATACATCGTGGCGATCAGCTAGCGATAGTGACATGCGATAATATCGGTGATCGAACAAAAATAGAATTTTGTACAGCCTATACGGTATACTACCCGTATAGTGACGCGTGCGGCATGCATAGAGCCGACTCGCCCTACCTAGCTACCGGGGTAGGGTCGGCATGGCCGCAGCTTTGGACGGGCCGAACGCTCGCTGCGCTAGCTAGCTGCCTCCGCGGGCTCGCTGTATCGATCAATTTAAAGTAAACGGCTGTCCTTAAACACTATGTAAAAGTCAAAACCGTCAACAATTTGAAATCTGAAATCAAAGTTACGATTTCCAACGCTATTTTCTTCAAATGTTCTGGATAGATCATTGAGAAAAAATGCAAATCTGCAGATCAATCATCATTGATGGTACGAATGAAATATTAGGATGACCTATCCAGAACATTGGCTAAAATTAATTACATAAAATCAATTGTAATAGTAGTGTGAATTCCACATTGACATAACACGCATAGCTAAGTATGACGTCATGATTCATAATAGGAAGGGGTTCAGGAATAGCGTTTTTTTGCTATTTTCGAGAACAGTGGAAAAGCGAGAGTGGGCCTGACTGATAATAATACAATTATAGTAATAATATATTCGGTTTATATAGCGCCTAATATGATTTATAATCTTCTCTAAGTGCTGTACAATGATAACATTAGCCCCGGTCATAGGATACAGGGGAGTATTCCTTCCAAGCGGCTCATGGGCATTGAGAAGATCCTTGACATATAGGCTTTCATCTCCTACCAGATCCCCATTTATACACCTGGGTAGAGAGCAGCAATTATGGATAAATTATCTTGCTGAAGGACAAAGGCAGTGGGCAGGGTTCGAACTCGGGATCTCATGATCGGAAAGCGCGCGCTCCACCAATCTTACCACACCACATCTGTATAGGCGGTTGAACTTAATATAATTATGGTAAACATATTTGTTTTTCTTTCCTTGTATTGCTGAAATAATAAATGTCGAAGCAATTTTGTTTAGTTTATCTAGATCTGTTCATCAACAAATAAGTAATGATATATTATTTTGCACGGTAAGTGATATTTTTTAATTGTGTGCGATACCGTTTTTTGCTGTACTTTTGCTATGCTACACGGAAGACATAACATTGCCAGCCATGCTACTACATAGCAACTTGTGATAACCGTGCCACAAAAGACAGCCCTGGATTAACTCTTTGAATCTGCCAACACTGAATGGACCATTGTGTGTGTGCTTACTGTGGCCTGTATGTTGTTTGTGTGCAGCATGCCCCTGGAACTGATCATGTATTTTCTTTTCGCCCAGGAGCGAGAGGTCGTTATACAGTCAAGTTTGTTGGTAAAAGGACTTTGTATTATTGCAACGGCACATGAACCTTTCGTGCACGTTTGTTGGTAGCAGGAGACATAGAGCAGAGTCCTGGACCAGACATTACAAATATCACTCGACTTAGCAATGGTGCAGACGATTCGAGCCCTACGAACAGGTCGAAAATACAATACACAAGAGATACTCTTTTGAATTATAACTGCAGATATCACCCTCCTCAATATGTGGGCCACCATCAAATCTGTTGATCTAAATCTGAAAAAACCCTACAGTCAGAGGGACTAGGGCAAGTAGGGGAGGTGTGCACAGGAGAAAAAAGAAAATGATATTGGAACTCTGACACAATGTGACATATCTTCTCAGAAGTCTACTAATGCCTCCAAGTGCCCCAATGAACTCATCTGTACGTTGGGTCTCACCAATGCTCAGGTCAGTTTGCAACAAACTTATGTTCTTAAAGATCATTTCATTGAACATGAATTGGACATTGTTTGCTTGACCGAAACATGGCTTACACCATCCGACAGACAAAAGAAAGTGATTGGAGAATTAACACTTCCCGGTTTTAAGTTTCACAGTGTTCCACGTCCCAAACGCCAGGGAGGCGAAGTAGGTGTGGTATGCCGATAATCGATACAACTGGTACCATCGGATGTCCCCACATTTACTACGTTTGAGAGCATTTGTTGTGACTTGGTGCCAGGAGGGTCGTTCCGTGTTCCGGTCAGGCTTGCAGTAACTTAAAGAGCATCATACAGCAAGAAGAACAAGAACACAGTATCTAGCTTTGTACAAAAGTTCGCAGAATGGCTTTCTATTATCTGTGTTTCACCCTATAAACTCATGATCGTGGGCGACTTCAACATTCATAGGGATGATCAAACAAATATAGATACCCACAGATTTGCTGACGTAATAAAGACATATCATCTTGTCCAACACGTCAAGGATTTTACTCACGCAAGTGGGCATATCTTAGATTACATCCTTTCTCGAGAGGAAGATGGCATTGTTAAGTCATTGGACACGTCTACATTCCTCAGCGATCACGCAGCCCTCCATTGTGTTCTAGATGTTGGTAAACCCGATTTGAGTCTCCAGGAGTTCACGTAGAGGAAGCTCACATCTCTTTTGCTGAGGCACTCAGGTCATCGGACATCTTTCTCAACCCAGCAACTGACCTTGAGGGATTGTTTAATCAGTTTGATGCTTCGATGGTCAAGATCATGGATGAACAAGCTCCTATGAAAAGGTGTGTTGCTGTAGTTCGTCCCATCAATTCTTGGTATTCGGATGAGATTACCGGAGGTTGAAAACGAAGTGGCGTAGCTGTAGGTGACATTAGATAGAGAACGTTTTACCATCCAGCGACTAGCAGTGTGGTCAATGAAAACATAAGTTTAAAAAAAAAAGGAACATTTTAAGAGCAACTTTCTGATTGTTCAAACCAGAGAGAGGTCTACAAAGTGGTCAATGTGATGCTCCATCTAGGCAAACAATCTAAGCTCCCATCACATGTTAGCGACCGAGAGCTAGCAGAGTCCTTCAACGACTTCTTCCTGACTAAGATTGATGATATTCGTGTCGATTTGGATGCCATAGCCTTACATTCATCAGACGCAGCTGTTCAAATTATCAGAGGTATTCTGCAAGTATCTGATAGAACGTACCCGACATTAGAACGTTTTGATCCTACATCGGAAGAGGAAATCCAGCGAATTATTACCAAGTCACCTTCTACGTACAGTTCAAATGATCCGCTTCCAACGTGGCTGATGAAGAAACAGTTGAACAACACATTACCGACAAGTACTCTAATAGTCAACCGGTCTCTTGAAGTCGGCGTTTTCCCAGATTCCTTCAATAAAGCTTCTTGAAGAAGCCTAATCTTGATCATGAGGTCGTATATAATTACCGACCTGTGTCAAACCTAACGTTTATTTCAAAAGTCCTGTAAAGGGTCGTGGCACATCGTCTCCAGGGTTACCTTGATCAGGATAAATTGTTGGAGCCGCTGCAATCAGCATACAAAAAGAAATACAGTACCGAGTCTGCCCTTGTAAAAGTTCACAATTACAATCTTCTTGCATTATACTTAAAACAGGCAGTTCTCTTCGTGCTTCTCGACTTATCAGCAGCTTTTGACACTATAGATCAAAATCTGCTTATCCAACGCTTCCAAACGCTGGGTATCGAAGGATCTGCCATATAATGGATCACATCGTTTTTTAAGGAACAGAACGCAATCAGTCAGAATAAACAACTCCATGTCATCTGAGAGTGAGTGTCAGTGAGAGTGAGAGTCAGTGTATATGCTGGTCCACTCGCAGACATTGCCCGATCACACAATACTGAAGTGCATCTCTACGCAGACGACACGCACCTGTATACTTCATTCAATCCTTCTGATCCAAACAGTAAAATCTCTGTCAGAGCCAGGATGGAGGCCTGCATTGGTGATATGAAACTGTGGATGACTCATAACAAGTTAAAGTTAAATGACAACTGTGGATGACTCATAACAAGTTAAAGTTAAATGACAACAAAAGTGAATTTATGATTATTGTTCCAAAACGACAAGCTTGTAGAATTAATTGTCAAACCATGCGTATCGGAAATCTTAATGTAATTGCTAAGTCTAGTGTCAGAAATCTTGGTGTGTCATTTGATTTCGAAATGACAATGTCTTCCAACATAAATGCCACTTGTCGAGCCGCATATTTCACATTCGTAATATATGTAGTATAAGAAAATTCCTGTCTGACAGGGTTGCGGCCTCGGTCATTCATTCGTATATGGTATCTCGGCTGGATTATGGCAATGCCCTCCTCTATGGTGTAGTGCTGGTCAGTTGATAAAGGGTTGAAATACACACTTGAATTTCTCACAGACTAGTGCTGATATAACTTAGCAGTTGTCTGAAAACTATCAATTTAATTTCTAATAGAACTATAGATTTATGTCAAAATATGTAAATCAATAATGTTCTATTGTGGGGATATTTCCTAAAATTTGAGTTTTGGGCTAAAAACTATCGTGTTACATATTTTGGAACCCATGGACCCGGTATCACAAAGCTGGTTTGTAGGAGGTTTGTACAAACCATGGTTTATCCATGGTTTACATCTATGGAGTGCTGCTTGTATACAAGTAAAACAGATTATAATGTCTACTGATATGACCGTTAGTGCTTGCTAACCAGCAAATTTCACCATGAGAGAAGACAAACATTTATTTGGTGCATTTTGTAAATTTGTACCATTGTTAACAGGTAAGGAGTTTACATTCTTTCTCCATCAGTTTTTTTAATGGCACTCTGAGTCCAAAGATGTAGACCCTCGATAAACCATGGTTTGAACAAACCTCCTTTTATGAATCCGGGCCCATGTGTTTGGTATCACAATATAAACAATTGTATTGACTTTGATATGACTGCAAAATCATACTGATTTCAGCTGTCGTTTGGTATATTTTTGCGAAAATCTAAAGCAAGTCAAAACGGCTGTTTTTTTGGACGCCATTTTAGATTTAGAGGTGCTCTAAACAAAGTTTTTGAATAAGACTTCTGAATTATTTTGTCTTGTTTAAACTTGTTGTGGAGATCTGGGAACCTGACCCATCTTTTCGAATACCGTGCGATTTGCGACTACATTTTTTGCCATTCAAATTGTACGAAGTCGTAAGATGTCAAAGATATCATAAAAGTATCATTTGATGTCCGTGCGAGTCCCGTAAAGGTGTCCGTATGAACGGTCAGTTTCTAGTCCGGGAGCCGTAAAATTTACTTTTGCTATAACTTCCAAAGTCATTGCACGTTTCCCGGCGAATAAGTGACCGCTACAAATTGGATACCGCAGACATTGTACGATATCCCAACTCGAAATCGTAGAAAACCCGCCGTAGGTAGAAAGATCGTCCGGCGCCCGGGGAATTTGTAACCTAGGCATAAGTGATTTTTTTTTTAAAGTGGGTGTAGCCATCATAAGAATCCTTATTAGCATTGTTTGTTATCACTGAAAAAGATATCGAACATATTACATAAAACTGTATTATTTTTATATATTTCATATAAAATGATAATTGATATTGTTCAACTTTGTCTTCAAAGGGATAGTTGAGTTTGGGTCCATATGATCAAACTTAATAATAGTAACCAAAACATGCACCATACAATTATAAACAAATATTTTAACCACACAATGCTCGACATGTATAACAAATTACAAACGACTAAGGAAAAAAACATGTTTTCATAAAAAAAAGAGCTGTTTAAACACAAGAGGGCGTTCTATAAAAATGGATTGGTTTCAACGGTTTGCTACACAAAATGGCGCATGTGATGTTTTGTACAAATTATGAGTAGATAGAGGGATTATCATCAACTATTTTGATACCCTCTTTTGTACATTTTAGAAAAGATGTAAGCAATTTTGTTTTCTTATATTGATCTTAAATTTATCCCGATTAAAAATATAAAGCGATATTCGACCTGTTTCTGAACCGATTTCAATCCAATAAAGTTTATTCTGTCATTACAAGTATATGTTTTTTTTTTAACTGAGACTCAGTTGTTCCTTACCTCACCAAAAATGTGCTTAATAGACCATCCATTAATAGACATAGGAAACTTTACCAGTATAATAAGAGAAATAATCACATACACGTTTTTCTCTTCATTCAATCCATTAAATTTGTTTTATTGTATGATTGTTTTATTCAGATTGTATAGCGGTCAAGAAATAAATGAAAATTAAAAAAAATAAAACAGAAAATGTGGAAGAAGTGATCGGAAGTAAGGAAGGGGGCACATTTTGACCCTGCGAGCTTTATAGGTCTAATTATGTAGTGCCAGTCCGCACAAATCCGCAAAGATACAGAAGTGTGATACAATTGACATTTTTGTCACTGATATTTTTACCAGCGGCAATTTTACCTCTGACATTTTTTCCACTCACATTTTTACCTCTGACATTTTTTCCACTCACATATAATTTACATATGGCCTTTTAACATACAGCCGTTTGGGATGCCATCCTTTATAAATAACTACATTGAGTAATGAGTGCAACTTTTTCGGAGCCAAGAACACCCGGTCCCCATTTGTGAGTAGATTCTATTTCACGACGGTAGAAAACGCGAGGAGGTGTTTAGTCAAACCAGAACTTTTCAATTAACTTTCGCCTGACCGGGACGGAGGTAAAGTACACAATTATTAGAAACATGTGTTACTTTATATTATACTTAACATAATACTTAACTCGTAGTCGTAATTATTGTTGGAGCAACGAATACTCCACAAATTGTCAACTTACAATTTGTACAGATTTAAGACCAAGCGCCTTAAATGATGAGTTTCCTTCCTAAAAACAAGCCGATAGGCAAATGGTGTGGTTTGCGCCAAGCGCATATCCTTTTTATTCGATACTCATTTGTCTACCATCATTAAAGCTAAATTCGAATACTATGGACGATTGAGTATCCGAATTCGAATACTCTTGACGACGATCGGAAAGAGTTTCGAAACGCATACATCTAATCTGAAATGTCTCAACAATTATGCACATATTTCAAAGGTCAAACCAATTGTATTATTACGCTACCATATGCCAAGCAACAAGATACAAGAGAAGTGTAGAAGCTGCATGTGATTTGGGTTGAATTGCATGAGTCAAAGGATTATTTTAAACGAAGTTGATACAATATGCATAACAGAGACTTGCCTGAAAAAGGGGCATTCTCGTACAGTCTAAAAAATGTTTTTCATGATATTTCCTATAAGTTGTGCTAACGTACATATTCATCTCAATTGCTTCTTCACAGAAACTTCAGGAATACGCTCAACTACCCATGGTGAGATTATCCAAATATCTTGATCCAATCAAACACTCGAGGTAAAAGTCTACCAAATAATAAGATAAATGGACTGTTTTCAGGTACGATTTAATTATGTATTAACATTTTCATTATTGCTCATTAAGGTGTCAGTAAATGTGATTAAAATACTTCAGTATACATGAATTAGGCTAGGTCCTAGCTGCCGTGTTTAACAAATGACATGTACACAACTTTGGTCTTATGACTTCAATACTTTTCGTATAAAGTTCAAAGACTAATGATGAATTTAAAAATTATTGGTGGACTATTTCGAAAACAATCAAGGATTTCTACTTAAATTTGTTTACTGCAAATGTCTAATTTGTTCTTCTTAAGTCAAAGTGGTTGTAATGCCTATCACCTGTAGCAAAACGTGAGAACTGTCACAAGCCTTAAATCAGTTTGTAACGATACATTGCAAAAATCGCCCAAGTCTTTAAAACATAAGTGTTTTGAAAAATATTCTGATGAAAGTTATATTTTCTTCTTCGTCTTCATCTCTATTTTACAAATTGTACACATGTATTAGTATTCTTTTATGTTGTGTAGTTTTTTGGGGGATTAGCATTATTAAGATAAATGGATAATTTTCATAATAAAACAAAAAATCATAGGTCATTTTCTATCTAGAAAAAATGTGCTGCACATACAAATAAGTATTGGAAATGGATTTCTTTATCCAAAATACTCTATAATAATGTATTCATCACTTTTGTACTATTCCAAGATATAAACTGACCTCTCTATGCATATGATCTAATTATATTATAATGCTAATAACAAACCAATGTCAATGTTGACAAGGTGGGAACAACGCTGAATTGTATGAATACTTAAAAAAACATCGGACATATTAACATTTACAGGCCCTATACATATATACAAGACTAAATAGTGCCAATTTGTACAGATAAAGCTACCTTTAATGATATAACATACACTTATGTCTTTAAAACACGTTATTGCATGTCAAGGTGTATTTAGTCAAAATAATTATGAATTATCACACGTTTCTTTATTATCTGTTTTGGTTTTTAGCACGTGTTCTCGCAATTATCACACATTGTACAAAATGTCTTTCGGGTACATAATTTAATAAAAATTATATAGTTGAGAAAAGAAAAACATCTTAGGAGAATGTTAATTAACAAACATTATAACATTCACATATAATTCCGTTTAACCAGACATAATTATTCTATACAAATGGTGCAGGCTAAGTATTTTTAAACGCCCATTTCATTCAGTCGATTGTCAACCTACCCGTCTGGAATTGACGCTTTACAATCTGAATTGTTACCACTAAGACAGCTACGACTGATATGTATTCCTCTGACATTTGTTCCACTTACATGTTTTTGCTCTGACATTTCTTCCACTGTCACTTTTACTTCTAACATTATTTCCTCTGACATTTTATTCCACTGACAAGTTTACCTCAGACAGTTCTTCTATTTACATTATCCACTTGCATTTTGTCCACTAACATATGTTCCACTGACAATATTTCCTACGACATTTGTTCAACTGACATTTCTTCCACTGAATGTTTTACCTCTGACATATTTTTCCTTGATATTATATTGTTCTGGTTCATAACGTTATGAATCAGAGCAAAATACCACTGATTTCCTATTGAAATAACATTTTATTTGGATGGCCATATATCAGCCAATACTTAACATATTCGATTGATTTTCAAAATTATACAATTTTGTATGCTCTTTTGGAAAATTAAAAAATAAAAGTTTTTTGATGACGTCACACTTCACCACTTTATTAGTCGCGAGGATCTAGTGCGGGGCTTTGAAATGAGAGGGTTACTATTTACGAAAATATCCAACATTGAAAGTTAAAGTGACGCGTTGCAAACCGATATAACAAATTTACAAATTCGAGTCGTGGGGTAGGTTGAGTCTATATCAGACAGGGTAATAGTCATGTTTTAATAATAATAACTGTTATTTATATTGCACTATTCCCGTGGGGATAATACCGATTTACACGATTATTATTACCCCGGTCCAAGGACACACTCCAATCATTCCTTTACATTAGGTGCACATTTCCCACTCCCTAGGGAGTATTCCAGCAAGTCACCAATTAGGCGCGCACAGTGCTCATGAAACACGTTCCAATCCTTCCGGGTCCCCATTTATACACCTAGGTAGAGAGCAGCAATTGTGTATAAATTGTCTTGCTGAATGACAAACGCAGTGTGCGGGGTTCGAAATCGGGATCCCACGCATCAGAGAGCGCGCGCTCTACCAATCCTGCCACACCACACACCACACAGCACACAGCACATATTACGCAGGTAAGTGTGTGTGTGTGTGTGGGTGGGGGGATGGATCGAGCTGGAAAGGTCACTAAAATACATTTAATGGATTAATTGTATTACCAACCAAATCAAGTATTTCATTAAATGTGAACACACTTCAAACTTTATGGATCCATAAGTGTGATACGTGATAATGCATAAAATCACACCTATGGAAAGACCGAGCTGGGAAAATCAGGCTTGAACAAAATTAACACACTTTAGGAAACTGAAATGCTCATTTTTTTAATAGCTTAAGTAAGAGTATTTTCTAAAACATACTACTATTTCAATGCAGAATGATAAAGTAAACAAGTGAGAAATTGGTCACTCCTGTGGGCCATGTTTTGAGGGTTTTGGTGGCCAGAAAGGAGTCTGAACAACTTACATTAAGTCATGCTCTGATTAGCCTGATTAGACTCACCCCTGACAACCAGTAGATATTTAAAGAGATGGAAAAAACAAATAGACATGATATGTCTTGGGTCTCACCTTGTCTTTGTGATGCGATTATCCTGCATGACACAGACATCTCCCTCTAGGTACACTCTAATAGACATATTTGGTAAAATGTTACCCATTATTTACCCATCATGCTGTTAGTTATGTACCCAACCAACTATTAGGTATCAACTTTACCCATCCATAACCTGCCGTTTTGTTGGGCATCTTCAATTACCAATCCATTGACCCACATGTTTTACGCCTATGTATATAAGCTGCTAAAGTGTTTCCCAGCGAATGTATATTATGATATTCAGCCAAGATTACCCAAAATTAGTTAGTAAAGTCAGTTTGGTCAAATTAGTTTAGCAAAATAAGTTAGCTAAAGATAGTTTTAAATGCTAAAACACTATTTTGTTATTATCTTATCTGTGAATGACATTGTTTATTCCGTTTTGTTTTTAGTTAACATAATGTCATTTCACATTTGGCCATAAAGTTGATGAAATGTACTGCAAGTTTCGTGTAGAACGTTTGTTGGTTCGATGCTGCATTTCATAAATATTAAGTGATATAATACCGGCCAAATATTTCGTTTTTATCACTGTTTTCTAATGCATGAAAACCCCCGGTTTTTGTCCTGGCACAGATAGAGTTAGGGGACCACCAGGCAAAGATATTAGTACGTTTGTGTGATATTAAATATATGTCCAACACTTTTCAATGGGTTGTGTAATTCATAAACAATGTAATTAATTACGACCACTTACGGAACCAATATGGCCGCATGGTTCCGTATGCGCCAAACGTCTGCGAGTGCGTCAATCCTATTCACGCGTACGATAGGAGACAATATAATCACTGACAATGCGTGCGTCCTAGACAAAAAGTAGTCTTCGCCTACAGACCCTTTGACCAAATGCTTTAGTTTTCAGCTGCGATAGCCCATTGTCTGGTCCCCTGCAGTATAGGGCTCCATTTTTCTCAGATGTTTCATACTGACTTTTCTTAATCTTACACTATTTTCACTTATATGTTTACTTCTGACATTAAAGGGGTAGTTAAGTTTTGGTTATATAGGGGGCGCTGCACAACACAATTTGTGGGTAATGAAAACTGATTGTCGAATTTGAAAGAGCATGCATTTATAATGGCATAATACATTTTATTTGGTAAAAATCGGGTTCAGAAAGTCGGCTGAATTCAGAATAACTTAGTTATGGTCGATGATTCAGATAATACAAAAAGGAACCCAATTTACACTATTTGTTCAAATACTTTTTTAAAAGCGGTTGATAAATAGTGTGATGATGATCTCTCTATTCATAATCCATAATTCAACTAAAACACATGCATAATTTTGTATGAAAAATGGTTCAAACCAATACTTTTTTCAGAGAGAGAGCCATCTTGTGTTTTAATGGCTCTTTTTTAATGATAACACGCATTTTAATTAGTAGTTTGTAATTTTGTATACCTTTTGAGCATGGTGGAGTTATAACTATTAGTTTGTAATGTTACTTAGCATGTTTGGGTTACTAAAGTTCAGCCTTACCAAAACTGTACTACCCCTTTAACAAACGAGTTAACGTCTGACAGTTTTTGTTCCACTCATATTTTCATCTCTGACATGTTTTGCAGTTAGGTTGACTTCCTGGCAAACGTAGTCATGTTAACTAACCCGCTCATTGAAACGGAAAATCTATCCCAAGATTATTGGTCTTCTTTTATCTTTGTATGCAGGGGAACACCTTACTGTTAATCAGATTGACGCTAATAAGATACAACTTTGTGTAAATAGTCCAGGGCACGGCAATGTTATTGCAAAGATAGCGGTAACATTCTCATCAAGGTATACGTGAGTTCCCGAATGGTATATTGCAAGTACTGTATTTTGGAGTGTATACATTTCCATTCAGAATGTAAACAAATTAAATGATCTGGTAGCATTGTCAAAGTTCATAAAACCTGATTATAGTTGTAGGGGTTCTTACATACCTCGTTGTTCTTGTACACCGTTAGTGCAATGTGTTAGTAACAATCACTGTGAACGTTCAGTAACCAGTAATACAGATAATGACATTTTATTACTACGGGTTTCCCACAAATTACGAAATTTAGATGATATCATATCACAGAAGTACAAATGATAATAACCCTTGTTATTTTTTACTCATGTCAGCCAAAATACTATATATCTTTGATATACAGTTATTATTGCCCATGGATGCTTTAGCTAAATCACTTTGCGTTGTTAAGAATAGAGGCAAACTGTTATAAGGTCACGTGTCAATGTAGAGTATGTATCTCAGCCTAAACTCGGGGAGAATATATACAATTTTTAGCCAACCTCTTATTGTAACACTTTGAGAGAGATTGTTACATGTTTTTGTATTTTATTGATCAAGTTGGGAACAATTTGAGAGATCGTAGCCGACTGACATACTTTCACTTGAATTGTAATTCTTCACTCGTGTGTATTTATATTGTCTAGCACAACTATTTAGTGAGGTTTTTTCAAAGGCTGAACTTAATGTATGTTATACTTTAAAGGGACTGCCCCTCTTTACCACAAATGCCAAAATGCTTCAAATTTGGTACAGATCTGTATAATACTTGTATTATGCTGCGTATGAAATTTCATAGCCGTAGGTGCCATCAATCATAGCGATCACTGCTGTTGTGCAGATCTCTCTCGTTGATGGCGCTAAATATTATGGGTGGTGGGATTTATTAGAGGTGATGCGACCACTGACCTGCATCACATTCATACCACATACACTATCGAACGTAGAGGGAGCTAGACAGATTATTGTGAGGTTCGGTTATTAAACCGTCGTCCAACATTTTATTAATCTATAGGTAATAACAAAAATCATAACTTTCATCAAAATACATTGTCAATTCCTAATCTTTTCAGAATAATTTTTTTTTAAATCATGATCTATAATATTTGAGGTTACTATGGCAACTTATATTTTTTGGCTTGCAAAGGAGGGGCTGTCCCTTTAAGAGAGAGTGTTATACATGTATTTTTTGAATATCAACATTAGGAACAGTTTAAGAGATACAACATAAAAGATGTCTTGGTTCATAAAGCAACTCGTTTACTTTGATATTAATACATTACTAATACTATGATTGTATTATATCCATAACTGTAATGAATCATTTCATGTCTTCAACCAAAAGTCGTAATACAGTCAAACCTGCTAATGCGACCACCTGTTTATTGCGACCCCCTGCCCATAACGACCTCTCTCTGCTCCCCCCGTAATATGTGTTAAGCGGACTCATAAACAAAGAGTGTTTGTGCCCTTCAGTACCTGATGTTGATACAAAAATGCAACAAAGGCACTTCACTCAACATCACAGCATAATTTGACCAGATCCGACCAGAAATTAAAAAATGGCCGTCAACATGTCTAATGCGTTCACCTGTTTATAGCGACCATTTTTCGCCGGTCCCTTGAGCGGTCGCTATAGACAGATTTGACTGTATTTACGTTCATATTAATTTTAGTCTAAGCAGACATGTTATTCTCTATAGCTTGATTGGTACCGCTTTTTGTATATTTGTTCCAAAACGATTATCAATAATATGTTCTAAAATATATTTAAAATACATATTTACGTGTTTGTTTTTCCAGTGAAATAGCACCGACCGTAGAAATTGGTCCCGACCCCCAGCCCGGTAAGTATAGATTTTTGTAAAGGAAAATATGAGACTCTTCGACATCGAGCTAGCTAAGACAGGTCCAAGTGCGAAGGTACCAATTAATTAGTGTCCAATCTCGGACTACGACCACAACGATGAGACTAGGAAGAGTTCTGGAGTAGATACATCACACAAGGTGTGTCAACAAGGTGTGTGAAACCAAGATTATATTGAGAAAATTGCTCGGCTTTCGTGTAAATAAAAAACTCGCAACCGGTACCGAAAATTTTCCGGCGCTGCCTACAAGACTGGCAACGCACCCGCGTCAAGAAAAAGCGTCGAAAGTGTATTATTTCCAGCTATACGGCGTCGTCGACGTTTTCCTTACAAAGGGGTATTTTTCAGCACTCATTAGAACAAAACCACAAAAAGGGTAACTTTTGGGGTGCACGTCATCGACGTTTCCCTTAGAAAGGGTCTGTTTTCAGCACTCGTTAGAAAAAAAATCCACAAAAAGGGAGGTCTGTGAAGTTAGTTCCTTATTCGTTTTTCCTTATTCATTTACTTATTCAATGTAAAGTTAGTTCCTTATTCATTTCATTATTCAATTATTACCCTAAAAGGATGGCGATTGATCGGCGGCCACTTTAAAGAAGCCACTGGCACTATGACCTTGACCTTGACCCCTCAAGGTCATATGGAAAAAATAGTCAAAAACGAGATTTTTTGTTTAAGTCCCCGATCGTACGGATTTTGGGTCCCCTGCCTGGCGCCCACCCTTGTTCAAAAGCACCTCGACCTTCATCTTGACCCCTCAAGGTCATAGGTCAAATTGGGGTCAAAAATGAATAGTACACTTTGAGGACTCTTAAAGGGCAATGAAACTATGGCTTTCGGCTATTATTATCATTTAGAGGGTGAACAGACATTCTATTTGATACATAACTTGGCAATTTTGGCCTCCTGGATCCCATGAAATCCTTTGAAAACATTTTACTCATTCTTACGGCGGCAAAAGGTGATGGGAGCGGCCATGTTCTTGTAATTGCCCGACATGCTTTGCAAACTATGACGAGTGTGCTACGGGCCGAACAAAAAGCTTTTCACTGATGTACAGGTTCGTCAAAGCATATACAAGTATTCAGACAATGGTTTCTATAGAAGCTATTGAAATGCATTAGTAATAGTGCATATCACTGACCATAAGTCCGCACACACCTAATAATGGCGGCCTCCAGTGTTCGCATGAATAGTGGTAAACCCGATAGAGTTTTCACATATTTCTCCCAAAGCAGAAATCTGAGTCGGAGTTATGTTATATATAATAAAAAAGGCATATTACGATATATCAAGTAGGATAAAATCTATTATTGAGTTGCATTGCCCTTTAAAGATCGCGAATCTGCTAAATGTTGGTACAATTGACCTGCGGTCACTTCAAAGAAGCCATTGACACTATGACCTTGACCTTGACCCCTCAAGGTCATATGGAAAAATTGGTCAAAAACGATATTTTTGTTTTTAAAGTCCCCGATCGTCCGGATTTGGGGTCC
The DNA here is from genome assembly GCA_037951105.1 of Echinarachnius parma. Classification (NCBI taxonomy): domain Eukaryota; kingdom Metazoa; phylum Echinodermata; class Echinoidea; order Clypeasteroida; family Echinarachniidae; genus Echinarachnius; species Echinarachnius parma. The sequence goes on from JBAMJV010008274.1 coordinate 76,431, forward strand.
CAGGCCTGCCTGGCGCCGACCCTTCCGAGTTCAAAACCACCTCGACCTTCATCTTGACCCCTCAAGGTCATAGGTCAAATTGGGTTCAAAAATGAATAGTACACTTTCAGGACTCTTAAAGGTCGCGAATCTGCTAAATGTTGGTACAATTGATCGGCGGTCACTTCAAAGGAGCCATTGACAGTATGACCTTGACCTTGACCCCTCAAGGTCATATGGAAAAATTGGTCAAAAACGAGTATTATTTTTTAAGTCCCCGATCGTCCGGATTTTGGGTCCCCTGCCTGGCGCCCACCCTTCCAAGTTCAAAAACTCCTCGACCTTTATCTTGACCCCTCAAGGTCATAGGTCAAATTGGGGTCAAAAATGAATAGTACACTTTCAGGACTCTTAAAGGTCGCGAATCTGCTAAATGTTGGTACAATTGATCGGCGGTCACTTCAAAGAAGCCATTGACACTATGACCTTGACCTTGACCACTCAAGGTCATATGGACAAATTGGTCAAAAACGAGATTTTTTTTTTTTAAAGTCCCCTATCGTCCGGATTTGGGGTCTCCTGCCTGGCGCCCACCCTTCCGAGTTCAAATTGGGGTCAAAAATGAATAGTACACTTTCAGGACTCTTAAAGGTCGCGAATCTGTAAAATGTTGGTACGATTGATCGGTGGTCACTTCAAAGAAGCCATTGACACTATGACCTTGACCTTGACCCCTCAAGGTCATATGGAAAATTGGTCAAAAAACGAGATTTTTTTTTAAGTCCCCGATCGTCCGGATTTTGGGTCCCCTGCCTGGCGCCCACCCTTCCGAGTTCAAAACCACCTCGACCTTCATCTTGACCCCTCAAAACTCTTTTTTGATCAATTTTTCCATATGACCTTGATGGGTCAAGGTCAAGGTCGTATTGTCAATGGCTTCCTTGAAGTGACCGCCGATCAATCAGATTCTCGACCTTTAAGAGTCCTGAAAGTGTACTATTCATTTTTGACCCCAATTTGAAATATGACCTTGAGGGGTCAAAATGAAGGTCGAGGTGTTTTTGAACTCGGAAGGGTGGGCGCCAGGCAGGGGACCCAAAATCCGGACGATCGGGGACTTTTACAACAACAAAAAATCTCGTTTTTGACCAATTTGTCCATATGACCTTGAGGGGTCAAGGTCAAGGTCATAGTGTCAATGGCTTCTTTGAAGTGACCGCCGATCAACTGTACCAACATTTAGCAGATTCGCGACCTTTAAGAGTCCTGAAAGTGTACTATTCATTTTTGACCCCAATTTGACCTATGACCTTGAGGGGTCAAGATGAAAGTCAAGGTGGTTTTGAACTCGGAAGGGTGGGCGCTAGGCAGGGGACCCCAAATCCGGACGATCGGGGACTTTTAAGAAAAAAATCTCGTTTTTGGCCAATTTTTCCATATGACCTTGAGGGGTCAAGGTCAATGTCATAGTGTCAATGGCTTCTTTGAAGTGACCGCCGATCAATTGTACCAACATTTTACAGATTCGCGACCTTTAAAAGTCCTGAAAGTGTACTATTCATTTTTGACCCCAATTTGACCTATGACCTTGAGGGTCAAGATGAAGGTCGAGGTGTTTTTGAACTCGGAAGGGTGGGCGCCAGGCAGGGGACTCAAAATCCGGACGATCGGGGGCTTTAACAAAAAAATCTCGTTTTTGACCAATGTTTCCATATGACCTTGAGGGGTCAAGGTCATAGTGCCAGTGGCTTCTTTAAAGTGGCCGCCGATCAATCGCCATCCTTTTAGGGTAATAATTGAATAAGGAAATCAATAAGGAACTAACTTCACATTGAATAAGTAAATGAATAAGGAAAAACGAATAAGGAACTAACTTCACAGACCTCAAAAAGGGAACCTTTTCAGGTGCACAAGTTTTCGACGTTGGAGTCCATTTTGGAGGTTGATGGACACGGGTGCGTAGAACTTTTGTACGAGAGTGACCCCCTGGGACCTACACCTACTTAAGCTGCCACTGAGTTGTGCGTAGGCATTTAGTCCTTATAACAATTAGGCGGATTTCGGAATTCTTGCAATGGCAATGGATGCAAATGAAAGTTCCTCCCAGTTTTCACTGATAAGCCATACTCCCATATATTACATGGTGTACACATTGCATATTAAGACAAGCAATGACAAAATTGTGATTGTATCCCGGGCAAACATGATACAATGCCTGCTTTGGCCGCAATGGGCCGCAGATAAGATATAACTAACAAGAATAACAACTTGCTGTGTTTACGAATAACATGAAATTTACTTGAGGAATTTGAGAAAATGCTATGTTTCTGCATGAGAAGCTAAACTTGTATGTACCCATGCTACTATAATGCTTCATACAATTTTGTATTTTAAGGACACAAACTTGTACGTTCTAGAATAATAGCTCCTATTCACATCATCCTGATTTTGAGGAGGCAGTAATCATGGTAATGATCGTGAATAAAGCAGCGAGAGTTCTTTAACGTTATATGACATGGAAATTACTTTTAAATTGAATTATTGCCTATCAGGGATAATTCTTCACGTGAATCCCGATTAAAGCAATCAATTGTTTTAATGGAAAAGTCATTAAAACAAAATATCAGCTTGAACATTCATATTGGGAACGCCCACTAAAAATGTCTCCTTGGTGAAATTGTGCATGTTGCCTCATCTGTCAATCACAACTCAGTTACTTATGAGATGAATACTGCACCTTTGTCCAAACTGAGCGCGTGCTTACAACATTATCACATCTTTGAATACACTATCAATAGCTGTTACTATGTCAAACAAGCCCAACCATCATTAGGACTAGAAAAGCACTGAAAAGTGTGGGGGGGGGGGGGGTTTGGGGGTTCAACCCCCATCCCCCCCCCCTTTGACCCAACAATGACTGTTTTGGGGTGTTTGAACCCCGCCCCTCCCCCCAACCCCCCCCCCCTCCCCCCCCCTTTGAAAATTATTACTGGTCTCGAGACCCAATTTGAGCGGTCTCGACCATCATTATTGATGGCCTCGGTCTCCTAAAGTGTGAAGAACCCTGGTCTCGGCCTCGAAAATGCCGACAAGATTTGGTCTTGACCTCGAAAATTCGGATCAGTCCTGGTCTCGGCTTCGAAAAATGTTTGTACCTCGAAACATTGGACCGGTCCTGGTCTTGGCTTCTAAAATTGTCTACGACTACCCCCCCCCCCCCCCCCCCCCCCCCCCACTGACAGGATTTTATCAACCACTGGGTCCTGGTCTAAAATAGTCTTAAATTTGGACCGGTCATGGTCTCGGTCTCGAATTTGTTTGGACCTGGCCTGGTCTCGGCTTCTAAAATTTTCTACGACTACCCCCCCCCCCCCCCCTCCCCCCACTGACAACATTTTTTCCTGGCGAAATGACCCCCCCCCCCCCCCCCTTGGAAAAATCCTGGGTACGCTACTGCTTGATTTCATTTACTTATCTTAAGTAAGCTGGCCGGTGATTGACTTGGTGTCAATACCTTATTAGTGCTTTTCTATAGTCCTTATTTGTTAAAATTTTTTGACATAGCAACTGTTTTTGAAATTGAAAGTGTATGAGTTGATATTGTATTCAAAGATGTGATACTATCGTGAACAGTCGCGCATCCTGGGCATATAGTAGGTCACGAGCAGAATTTTACTCTGGAGAGGTGAGGCTGAGCAAGATGAATGAAATAATTGTGTAAATGTTTACAAAATATATACAAAGCATATTCAGGCTAAACAGTTTACAAATGTTTGATGTGTACACAGATAAGCTGAAGACAACATGCATGTGCATGTCAGGGAACATTTGTGTTAATGCATTGATACAGACAGGTTTATGAATAACTAAACTGGCTATGGATCTCTTTATTGTCCCGACTTCTCATCAGTGGCTCAGCTTTAGTCCGAGCCTAAAATACAGAAATTACCAACAGCCGGTTAAACTGTTACACACATGTGAAATTTCACTAGCCCATTGATGGTATTCAAGTGCCTTCGGATTTATTCAATTGTTTATTTTCATTATCTAATCAATCCCTCTATTTCTTCTTGGATATCAGGGTAATGGGCCACTTGACGTTCTAATCAAGGTGTCAATGGTCACCAGTAATGTAATGTCCTGGATCATCCAGGACGCAATATTACTGGTGACCGACTACACTATGACTTGAATATAAAGTGGCCATTTGTCGCGATGCCCATAAACAGAACTAGAGAAATTTATTGGATAATGGAAAGAAACAATTATAATATCTCCGTGGCACATGAATACCATCAATGGGCCAGTAAATTGTAAATAATAATGGGCTAGTAAGGTGTAAAAAGGTTTAACGAGCTACTGGTAATTTGTGTCTTTTTAGCCCGGATTCAATTTGAGCCACTGATAGGAATTCGAGCCATTGTGTTTGGAACGCCTTGGATATAACAACATGTAGGCAAACAAGATAAATGAAACGGTGCCAAAATCCGCTCTTAGATAGTTAATATCTCACGCACAGCGTCAAAAACGTATGATATGTTAAGCATGCATACATAATGAATATAAAGTCCGTTATGAAAAGTCCGTTATCGAGCGGGTTTAACAAGAAGCAAGAAGCATGGAAATATTGAATGCTGCACGCGTTTGAACATTGGTTTGAGGTTCTCATACTCTGGACTATTCATTTTCACCACACGATAACATTGTTTTGTATCATATACGGGTGGTGATTAGTATTGATTAGTTTAACAACAACATTAATAGCCGACTGTTTACTACTTCCGCTTTGTCAGAATCAACAGCGTCTGTCTATAAGTAGGCCTACTAGGCTAGCTTTAATCAACTTATCATTTTGATTCATTTTGTAAATGTCACAAATTACAAAAATTATATCCGCCTCTGAAATAAAATCATGATTGCCGTATGCATATATTAGATTTTTGGCCCGTTGATAACGTGAAAACAATAATATTAAAGTAACATGAATTTAAAAACATACACAAATATAAACACTAATCCATCGAAATGAGGCGGGGTCTAAACTAAAAATGGTCTGAATAAGTATGCGTTATTGTTTAGGCCCTATAGAGGATTAATCTAATTAGTTGTTTAATATGCTACATAATTATATGTCATATTCCAATAGATCGGTAAAGTTAAAAATGTAGATCTTCATACCATAATAAAGGCCTCATCACAAGCTTTCATTTGATACTTTATGTGAACTAAAATACCCATTTCTTTAAAACATGAATAACCGACAAGTGCAAGGTTTTGCTATAGCCGGTCACAAATGTTGGCAGTAGGATAGTTAGGTATTATGTCCCAAGCTGTTTCAGTGATGACAAACGAAAACAAAATATGTTGAGTAGACAATGATGATAATACAAATCCCGCATAAATCCAACCTTACAATGATACTTCTTATATCAAATCTGAAATGGAAATCATTTGTAATATTAATGTATATAATATGTGTTAATACTTACCGTTAGGTATTACTTGTATGGGGATTCGTATATCAACACTAACAGTCTGACTAGCAAACAACACCTAAACATCAGATATCATGTGGCACTGCCGGTATTACAGGTCAGGCTTCTGATCCCCACTCACAACGCTGGTTAGGCTTTCATTAGCGTTAACTAAACACTAATGAAAGTGACACCGGTGTAGTACGCACTCGATACTTGAGTTCACCTATAGTAAGCTGTATGGCAACAGTCGCGCCAAGTCTTCTTATACCATGCTAACGCCAAGTCACACCGTAGTTGAAATAACCTTTGTTTTTCTCTATAACTATTTTCCTTCTCCAATTCATGCATTCCATTTCATACAGGTTGCAGCAACATAGTACCTAGGTAAGTCTTGTTCAGAAAAAGTCATTATAATGATGTAAATTACGTGATATAAACAATGATTTATTATGAAACCATTTGGGTTGATAGTATTTGCTATGCTTATCAAACTAGTATAATCTAATTTGGTGAAATGATCTTATGAACAAGAGCGCCGTTAAAATAAATACTATGTGTACGATCATTCGGGAGTACAATTTGGATAAATGTAATGTGTATAGTCTGGTTACGCTCTCTCCAAAATGCACGAGATTTAATGCAAACAGTTCAAGTACAAAAACAAAATCAATCTATCGATCCATTTGTAGGCAATTTAACCTGTTCCTGCAGAATTTTGTAAATCCCTTAGCGGCAATACAGGACTCACCACATTACCGTAGGAAATAGGTAGAGCTTATCTCAGCGGTGCAAATTGAATGTTCAGCCTTTTTTCTTGCATTTAGTGATATTACGTTTCATATTATACTTATTATACGGTTCATATTACGCTTTGCATACTATTTCACCAATACTATAGTTAAATTGGCAATCTATGTTGATTTTTACAACTTTCCCTATACTAATTGTTATCTGTAAACATAAATACTACCAAACAAAATGTGACCCGTAACAGATAGAAGATACGTGTAGTATACAAATAATGCATGTTTATGAGTGGAATGGTACGACTATTTGCATGATGCGAAAGATGGAATGTTTCATTCAACGAGGCGAAGCCGAGATGAATGGAACATTCCATCTTTCACCGAATGAAAATATTCGTACCATTCCACGCACTGAAAAAACATTCATTATTTGTTTTATATGACACCTACTTTATTTGCTTATTCGTGTTATAATAATCCGCACTGTCGATTAAATCGTCCAAATCGGCATCCGTCAGCAAAACAATTCCCGGTTCTGCAGCCATGTTGTTTTAAAAGTACAGCTGCCTTGCATTGAGTGCATGATGTTTGTTAATGCGCTGGTTCATAAATCGAAAATCTGCGCAGTGCGCGCAGTTAGTTTTAATGCGTGCTGGCGCGTGCACAACAACAACATAAAAAAAGTACAATTCCATGTTTAATAACGTCAAAAATCGTTGAATGGTACTAAACAAAGTTATATTCAATGAAAAATTACGTAAATTCGTGGAATGGTACATTTCCACGAATGTCATGTGACCTGAATTCAACCAATCAAATTGCGAGAACATTCAAATGTGTATTATAATATCACTAAATCAACGCCATTTCGTCACAGTATTAACATGTCTGACAAATGGCCGCTCCCTGTAACATCATATGACATCTTATATACCGTAAAGTGTGGTCTCTTTATTCTACTGTGGGTTTCAGTGGAGCATTAAGCGTTGTATTTATTTTGAACACATTGAGATAAAGACAAGATAAAAACATAATGTCCTATTCATCTATTGAAGTTGTCATATTTTAAATATAACATCATTATTGTGCATATATCCACTTGTCTATTACACTTACATGAGAATAACATGAATAATTTGTTTTAAAAGTAAACCATATGTTCTCAATCAGCTGTTAGTCATAATCAGGGTATATATTGAAAATGTGATAATGCCTCTGGATATCAGTTTTAGCTTTTTTGTATATATTTTTTTAATTTCAATGTTAATTACAGGAGCAGCACCTCATCAAGAGCAGAATTGACGGATCGATTTATACTGCAGATAGCGGAAGTGGTCCCCCTAAATAAGTATCTCGAACTTAGTGTAGGGCTTGGTATGAATGTAGATGAAACCAACGTCATCAGGAGAGAGAGTTCGTACAGTATTCCAAAGGCAGTGAAACGCATCCTTGACAAATGGAAAGGAAAGCACGGAAATGGGCCTGAGCAAATTGAGGTTCTTCGCGAAATCTTTATTTCTACAAACCTGTGGGACATAGTTGACAACCTCTTTGATGAGCATTGATAATAAATTAATAATGTTGTTTATACAAATCTTACAAATACACTGCGAATCAGAACAAAGTCAGAAAGATCAGTCGATTTGTTTATACAGGGTGACCCAAAAAAACGGAACGGGGCACTTTCCAAAATACAGCAACACAATTATTATGTCTAACGGATAGGGTGTCCTTTCCAATGAAGAACGATACCAAGAACAGCCATTTTGGTTGAATAGTTTTTGTTCTAGGGCGCTGTGAGTGACATGATGTCAGGTTCCGTTTTTTGTAATGTTTTACCTAGTCAGGGCCAGTAAAACCGCACGCACTGCCTTTCATAGCGTACAACACAGCGCGCCATTGACAGCGTGCACTCAGCCGTGTGCCGAGATAATGGGCATGGTATTACGGGCAGTGAGTGCGGTTTTACTGGTCCTGACTAGGTAAAAATTGACAAAAATTGGCACCTGACATGGTCTCACTCACAGCGTCCTAAAACAAAAACTACACGATCGAAATTACAGTTCTTGGTATAATTTTTTATTGGAAAAGCTTCTTCGCATTGCATTTGATAATAAAATGTGTTCTTACGTTTAGTTGATTTGTCTTGTAAATGTCTTTATATACACATAGTGTACATTGTTTCTTGATGTGTGAGTGTTTTTAGCAGCTATGTGTGTTTGTTTGATGGCGAGTTCATTTTAACCATGTATTACAGAGGATCAGAATACGATTGTATACGTTCATTTGAATGTAATCATGTATTTTTTAATTGTAGTATACATAGAATGAGTTTTTTTTTTAATTACTTTGACTTTTTTAATATGAGTAATACTCTGCAGAATCCTGACCCTGATTTAAATTTATTTGATTCGTCAAATTCATGTAAATACCTTACCTCTAAATACTGTAATGTTCAATTTGTTAACTCAACAGGTCTAAGTTTGATTCATTTTAACGCCCGGAGTCTCAAAAATGTTTTTGTTTATACTGAATAAGTCATTCTCCGTAATAGCTATAAAATGAACTTGGATTGTTGATACCCCTGTTTTTACATTTAAAATACCAGGTTACAATTTGGTTAATTCAATTAGATTAACCCGGCGTACGGGTGGGGTGGCCTTATTTATAGTAGATACTATCAAATTTAATGTAAGAACATACATAAGTAAAACAGAGGAGGAAAGTAGTACTTGTGAATGTCTATATCTTGTTTATTTTGTTGATAATAATTTTAAATTCACTGTGAGTGTTGATATAAAAAATAAAAAAGTTGTAATTCAGAAAAATCTGTTGAATTTTAAAGTAAATTACTTGCTTTAATATCCTGTCAACAAAGAAATGTATTTATTCTTGGATATTTTAATATTGATTTATTGGTAAATTTATTATATCCTGATGGTAGAAATTTCCTTCATTTAAATTAATTGTTTGGTTTAGTTTCTTTGATTAAAATGCCTACTCGAATAACTATGACTAGCTCCGCACTGATTTTGATAACATATTTACAAATGATTTAGATGCTCAATTTGATTGTGGATGTTTTTCTGTTGATATTACCGACCATTTACACATATGATATCCAATTATCCAGTAACAGAAATATACCATTAATGTGAAGGGTAATATTTGTTTTGAAGGTATTAATTATTAAAAATATGAACTTCACAATTTGGATTGGTCTCCTGTCTATGCTGTTGAAAATGTAAATGCTGCTTATGATTTATTTATATACAGCCTTAAACAAATTTATTAGACCAAGCACCTTTGATCAATTTGTTAGAAGTTTGTTAGAATTTTAAAGAAAATGAGTTAATGACATACCCAAATTGGTATAGTCAATGGTTTTAATGATAGCTACAACATATTTTCTGCCTTCAATTTAATTAAAAATGTGAATTTTATACAAATTGTATGGGTAATGTCCATTTCTTCCATGTACATTAAAGGGATAGTTGAGCTTTGGTAGAGAGGACGCTACACAAAATAATGTTTTTGCGAGATAATGAAAAACTGAGTGTCGAATTCAAAAGAGCATACAATTTTAATGACAGAATAAACTTGATTTGATCAAAATCGGTTCAGAAATGGCTGAAATATCCATAAACCTAACCATTTGATAATTTTGAACCAGCCGTTAATTTTTTTTTTTACATGCTTCCTCTTTTAAAAAAATTTACAAAAGAGGTTTTTAAAAAGTTGTTGGTTATCTTTCTATCTAATCACTATTTCAACAAAACATCACATACACAATATTTTATTTAAAATGGTTGAAACCGATGCGTGTTTAGAGAGCGCCTCTTGAGTTTAATTGGCTCTTTTTGAATGATAACAGGATCTTTACTAAGTCATTTATAATTTTGCATTCCTTTCGAGTTATAACTTTTATTTTGTAATGTAATGGTGCTGGTTTTGGTTACTAAAATTCAGTTTGACCAAAACTTTACTCTCTTTACCAGAACTCAACTATCTCTTTAAAGGTATTGGTTCTATATACATTTTTTAATACAAAGTAATACAAAGATTTGTGTTCCTGTAAGTTGTGATTATATCATAGACGTGTCTCCTTAGTTCCTAGTGTAACTTGTCTTAGCACGTTGATTCTTAGTGAGAGTTGTCAAGGGCATAAAACTCGGTTATTGAAGCAAATAATATTTGGATGCTGACTTCCTGTGCTTTAGCAGTATACCAAGATAAAGTCTATCTTCACCGGGTCTTACTTCTTCAAAAAAAAAGCGATTAACTGCCACTTGGTAACTCTAATCAATAATTAACTTACTCATAAACAAGTCCCACAAATAATGGACAACATATTTCTATGATATAAGTCAGTACTTGCAACAAAAACATCTTTAAGTGTTCTACTATGCATTGAAAACATGTGTATAAAACCTATACCTCTTTATGGTAAAAATCCATGCAAATATTTATGAAATTCTTGTTTTCTTTAAATTCAAGACATCAAATCTGTCGTAGGCATTTTTATTCCCATTGACCACCCCTTTTGATATTTTATGACATTTTGTTTAGAACTTTAAAATGTTATTTAAGTGAAAAAATCATGTAAAACATCTAACAAAATTTAGCAAAAAATGCTTGGTCTAATAATTTTTTCCAAGGCTGTTTATGTTAAAATCTTTATTAAATAAACAATTATCTTTTAAGGAAAGCAAAATACGTGTAAATAAAATTCGGAAACCATGGGTAACCCAAACACTACTTAGATATATACGGAAGAAAATAAATTGTATAAATGATATTTAAAACATAAAACTCCATTGAGTGAAAGAAAAATAAATTGTATAAACGATATTTCAAACATAAAACTCCATTGAGTGAAAGAAACTATAAAACATATTTAAAAAAAGTTAATAATTTATTGCGTCATGCGAAGAAAAGGCATTATTGTAACCAATTGAATAAAGCTAGAAACGATATTGAACGCACATGGTCAACTATAAATACAATATTACAAAAATCGAATAATAATATGCCTACTTATTTTAGTACGTAATGATTAGGAAATTGATGATCCTCAAATAATTGGAAATGAACTTAATTTTTACTTTAATAATTGTAGCACTGCAGCTGCCCTATAATCATTACCCCATAATAGTACAGTCTCAATTGTCATAGTTATCTTGTTGATAATTTTCCTCACTCTATTGTGTGTACAGGAAGTAATTACTTAGCTCATTCAGCTCCATTATTTTAAATGCTGAACTTGTTGAAGTTTTCTGATCTAATGTTGTACTTCATTTTATTACTTGGCTTTTATTATTTTCAAAATGTATTACCTTTAAATATTTCACAGATATTTTGTCTTAATAAAAATATTCATAAATATGACACCCGCATAGGTAATTCATTTCATATGTATAAAGCTAATACAACGTTTGCTACAAAATCTGTTCGGTTTAATCTCCCAAATGTTTGGAATATGTTACCAAGTACTATTAGGTCTCATTCTAATTTAAGATTATTCAAAAAATCACTCAAACACCATTTCCTAAAAAAATATTTATATCGTAATATATTGTTGATCCTCTCAAATAAGATTATTTTGTATTATTTGTATTGTTGTTGATTGTGAACTATCATTATATTAATTGTGCAAAACTCGTGTAATATATATTCCTGAGAATTTGTTCACAAGGCCCTGTGGCCTTATAAAGTTCTCTTTCAATTCATGTTATTAGTTATTATATGGGTTATGCTAATTTGTTAAAATATATGTATGCATGTATGTATGTATTTGTTCACATATATCTTGTATTTTTATCTTTAATTGGAATTAATAAATATTGGCTTGTTGCTTTAGTCAACTCAACTTGTTGGTCTTTTTATAAACCGCCAGTCCAGGGGAGTCATGCCCATCGAAGCGACTCAATACTTCAACACAGGGACATTAAAAGGGATAATACTGCTTTAGTTAACAGGGCTAATTAAGAAATAATTGATCTGTGAGTTGATTATAAACATAAGTGCAATTCTTGGAAGTGCACATGATTTTAAAGATAATATGATACAAATCTGTTCAGAAAGAGATACAATGGGTGATTTCAAGTATGGTGTTTAAGGCCGGTGTTAGTGTTTATTATACACTAACATCGGCCTTCAACACAAACTTGAAATGACTTAGTGTTAGGATGGTGATAACAGATTGACCTCGAATTTCGCTGTACTACAAACTTCCATTTCCGGCAGGCGGTGTTTACTGTTATATGTGAGTATAACACATGCTGACCAGAGCATGTAAAAAGGGTATAAACCTAGATAATTTATGAAATTTTACTTGTCGGACATCAATGCTTAATTGACCTGGGTAAATAGGCAGGTGCTTGTGTCAAGCTACCGTAAAAGTTCGCCTATAGGCGGACTGTCTCACAGTATTAGCAGGTATTATCAACAGCGCCAGCTGTGTCCACAAGGATCTAGAATAATGAATATGTATCTATCCCTTTGTCAACGATCTTCGAGCCGGTCTTAATGAATATTCATGATAGCATGCATGCAAGGTTGAGAAAAGGTAAACGTTACTTAGGGTTAAGAACCCTCCAAGCAAGCAGAAGTAGCTCTTGGGTCGGTGGTTGGTGCAAATCATTCTAAGCATGACGGTATGTAAAGCCGTAGGTTCAAGTCGCGTTGGATTAATAATTTGTTTATTCTTCGATTTCATAGGAAATTTTGTTTTAACAAATGCCACCGTTTTGTGCATAGGAATAGGAAGGAAAATCATTTACTTTTGTCAGATACACAATTATGACATTCAGGTGAAATCATGGCATTCCCTGTCCCACCCCACCACACCCCACCACACACACACACACACACACACACACACACACACACTAGTTAAGAGTCGTGTAGGCGGGGGGGGGGGGGCATGGGCGTCGATCTGTCATTGATACCCATTCATCAGGGGGGATGATCTATTCATCCATCCCCCCTAATGAATGGGTATTACGTAAGTATCGACGCCCATGGGGGGGGGGGTGGGGGGGGGGGGGGGGGGGGTGTGCATGTCCGTCGCCAAAAATGTTCGAGACCGAGACCACTTGTTCTGTTGTTTCCCCAAGGCCGCTAAATAGTGGTAAAGGGGGAAGGGACAACTTATAACTTGTAACGTGTTTTTAAAATAATGTTTGTTATGAATTTTCGACACCCTTGGTCCATTTAACGATGTCTCTCAAGCTACTCATCATCCTTCCCCTTCGACCCCTCCAAAATATTTCACTGAACATCAAGACCAGTAAATCAATGAGCATTACGTATTGTATTAGAATTAATTTAAGAAAATACGCGCCTTAACGCCACATATCCTAAATGCTGGTAGATGACAATTAAAAACAATTCAATCAAATTAAATAGCAATGTAGCTATCGAGTATGTATGTACAACATGCATTCTGCCTCATAGTCATTGGTTCCTGATATGTTTGAATAAGGGAATGTGTTTTGCATTAACATGTTATAGTATTTTCACAAATCATTCCATAGAAAATATCCCATGTACAAATATTTATTACAAAATCGCTCTATATTTAAAGATAACGTTGAGTATTGGTCAAACTTAACTTTAGTAACCAAAACCTGCACGATGACGGTACAAACTAATAGTTATTACCCAGCTAGCCACCTGACGTCGGGCCGATGTCGGAATTTGGTTGCCGGATGTCGGCATATCGCCGTTGGCTCGAGGTTAAAATGTCCGCCAGCCCAACATCGTCACGACGTCATTTTTGTGATATATTGGCATAACGTCATTTTCCGACAATGGCCCAACATCATGTCATGAGATGATGTTGGGCCATTGTCGGAAAATGACGTTATGCCAATATATCACAAAAATGACGTCGTGACGATGTTGGGCTGGCGGACATTTTAACCTCGAGCCAACGGCGATATGCCGACATCCGGCAACCAAATTCCGACATCGGCCCGACGTCAGGTGGGCTAGCTGGGTACTTCACCATGCTCGAAAAGTATACACAATTACAAACCACAAAATAAAACCCCTGTTATCATTCAAAAAGTGCCGTTACAACTCGAAGTGTCAAATTAACTCTAGAGGAACACCAGCGAGAAGAACTAGCGTTCTAGGTCCTAATACGGGACTGTAGTGCAGTGCGCGGTAATAGTACGTGTAGTATGTACATGTATTACAAGCCCCGTTTGTCGCCTTTCGTTTCGGAGTCGCGCTAACACACGGAGACAAGTCCATGAGGCGCATATATCCACTGCTTTTTGCGGAATGGAGGGGAAAATCATAATCTTAATCCACCCGATAGTTGGAACACATATTGGAGAGTGAATTGCTGGTAAGTACCGTATCATATGTATAGTTTTAAGCACAATTAGCGTGCACAAAATTATTTAGTTTCAGTCTCTATCAGGCGGACCTAGATCGCTAGCGACTCGCGCTAGCGTTCTCTAAAAAGTGATACCCGGGCGTCAACCACTTTTATATAATATTTTGAAAGCAAATGTCACCAACAATGAGGAGTATTTTAATGGAAATTATTATTATTTCCCATGTTTTTTTCGATGATCTTTCATAGGGAATTGAAATCAACCAAATCCGTTGCAATTAATTTTTGGGGGCACTTTGGAAATTACCAATACTCAACGTTACCTTTAAGCATTATGTTCATCTAATAAGGTAATTTGTCTTTACTAGTTTTCTCTTTACTGTTGAATTTCAATTCATCACGATCACCTGTTTGGTTTCCATGTGATTCTTTTGTTATCATATTTTACGACGCACACTGAAGCTGTTACTAGGCAGATAACCTCGTACAAGCAGTCGATCTGTTTGAATATTACGTAACTATGCATTATAGCGCTCTCTGCATGATAGTCCATTTGTAATGGCATATTATGCCGTTGATTTACAGTCGATTTAGGTGATCGAGGTTATCCCAGATGTCGTCATATTTTGAAGCACTTGGGCAAGAAAATATAGTAGCGATCTTGTCTATCGGAGGAGAAATGTTGTCCTCTTATCAATCTGAGTGACTTGGGGCCAACAATTGATTTATATTGGGATTACAGATACTTGCTAACTTATTCTGGTATTAACGTGTGTGAGGTGTGTGGCGCTATGTGCGTACTGTATTTAATGAATGAAAACAAATGAAAAATAAATGCAGGTTACACAAGAAACAAATGAATTGAAACAATTTAAAACAAAATAAATAAAAGAATATAATAAACAAAAAATGACGAGAAAAAAAGTGAAATGAAAGAAGATGACACAAAACAGGGAACAGAACAACAACTAATACTATCAACAACAAAAAAACGCAGGACTTCATTTGGGTGGATTGATCCGCGTACTTTGAGATCTAAAAACAGACCTATACCATCTACCGTTCAACCACGTTCTGAGGCGGAATTTAAAGCATATTCTTTCAGCCTTGTCACACATTTTCGACATGTTCATTCATGCTTATGTATACTTATACAGAACAGGTGTACGATATATTGCATTATTTGAGGCGCTAGGAGGATCATTATTGTTCGAACTGTATGCTGTCCAAGCAATCGTTATCCTCATTGTGCTCTCCGCATTATCTGTTTTGAAAAGGAACGCATGATGCACCACCAACAAGACTATTCACACTATTTCAAATGAATAGCAACAACATATATATTTGCATTAATCTCTTGAGTTTCATCTCAACTATAGAGATAGAAACATATTGCATAATACACCGTGTCCCAGAAAAAACAAAACCGGGTTTCATGGCAGAAATTTCTGTCATAATGAATAATTTAATTGATGATATATATATGCCTGGAAAGCTCCTGTGTCTCTTCTTTCATTTGATGTGCAACTTATGGCACATACTTCAAGCATGACTGAATTAGAACAATGGAAAGTGGTGTTACCAATATTCAATTTGCACGCATAAATTTGAAGTTTGGTGAGTTTTAAGAGTTGTAAACGTACTTATTAAAAATAAATGATTTATGCCAGAGAACGAGTGCAATGAAAACATGCCTGATGTCTGCCAGAATGAGTGAAAGTTGAGTAAGAAGTCGCTCAGCTTTCCTGACTAGCAGCTGACAATGGACTTTGATGCATGAGTGATTTACACAAACATGGGGATCAGGAAACAGGCTAGATCAGGAAAGTTACTCATTTGGGCTGGAATCAAGCATGTTTTCATTGTATTCGTTCTCTGGCATATATAATTTATTTTTTAATCATGAGGTGTCATATAAAAGATAAAATTATGAATTTTCATGCGGTGTCTGTCGTTTTTTCAAAAGAAGTACGTTTACTACTCTTAAAACTCTCCCCCAAAACCTCACCCAAACTTGCAATTTCTGCGCGCAAATTGAATTTTGGTAACACCACTTTCTATCGTTCTAATTCAGGTCATGCGTGAATTATGTGCCATAAGTTGTATATCAAATAAAAGAAGAGACACATAGCTTTTCAGACATATATATATAATCAAGGAAATTATTCATTATAACATAAAATTTCTGCATGAAACCCGGTTTCGTTTTTTCTGGGACACGGTGTATAGCAGTTTCCAGTTACAACGTGCAGCACTAGCAGCATAAAATCAAAGAATGCATGACACGGCAATCTCAAGTTCGAATCTGACAAACCATGCATAATGAACATAATCGTAGTCATAGCGTGCGTGTGCTGTGTGCATGTATACTATAACGTGTGTGTTTGTGTCCGTGTGTGTGTATTTGGGGGGCTGGGCGGGGCTGGGTTGCTCACATTGCTTCCTATTCATAAGTTGATATTAATTCTTGGTCGGAAAAGAGTAAAATAAAATTTGTGCTTGATGAAGAGTTGGCTGAAACAGGGTGATGAATCAATTTTAAAATGACCCTACCCCCTCCATCCACTTATATAAAGCTTAATACTATTACTAGCAGAATGTCAGGACTTCACTCACCTGAAATGTAATAATTGTGTATTTAAGTTAACACAGAAATGATAATTTTAATTCCCATTCCTATGCACAAAACGCTGGCATCTGTTAAAACAAAATTTCCTATGAAATTAAAAAATTAAAAAATCACTTATCAAGTGCGTCTTGAACCTACGGCTTTACATACTGTGATGCAATTTTTACCTTCTTCCTGAGTTGCACCAACCACCGACCCAAGAGCTACTTCTGCTTGCTTGATTGGATTTCAACCCTTAGTAACGTTCATCTTTTTCTACTTTGCGTGATAATGCTATCATGAATATTCATTTAGACCGGCTCGAAGATCGTTGACAAAGGGTTAGATACATATTCATTATACTGGATCGTTTTGGATGTTTGCTGGCGCTATTGATACTCCTCTACACCAGTACTGCCTATAGGCGAACCTTTACGGTATATGTACAAATATCATATAGAGGTGGATATTTCCTGTGATTCTGTGCAAAATTGGTACTTATTTTTCAAAACACCTTATATTAAAAACTATGTTATTTTTTCTAAATAAGTATCGGTTCTAGTTTCCATGTTTAAAGAAAGTCTATACATGACTGCTGCCTTTAAAATACTTAGTTTACATCTTTTCAGTTCGATGATGAAATGAAAAGATCAGAAGATCATATTGTCATCATTTTTATAGTTGAAACATCGTGATTCATGATGATTACTTGCCCTGGCTCCACCCTTCGCTACTCCCCCCCCCCCCCCCCCCCCCCCCCACGTAGAGGACCCTGTACGTCATCTATACACCGATAATTGTTTGAACATCTTTGGCATTTTGTATTGATCTTGTCTTGTCATATTTCAAAACTGTTATTAATATAATAACAAAATATGAAATGGTATCTTAATACAGCAGGGGCGTCGATCACGGGGGGGATGGGGGGGGGGGGGGGGATATATCCCCCCCCCCAATATTTCAGGAGGGGGGGATGGCCTGTATTATCATCCCCCCCAATATTTGAGGTTAAAAAATATATAATAACATTTAAATTAAAGGGATCTAGTAACTTTGTTGACATGTGCAAAAAGTGATGAATGGTTGATGCAATGTATATTGTTGTTATCTCATATGTCCACAGGATATTGTGTGAAATGTTCAAGTCAAATGGACATTGTATGGCCAAGTAATGAGCGAAAATGCAAAGTGATATTCAGTAACTCACTGCACTCACTTTGTACACAGAAGAAAAACTCGCCCGGAGTTTTTCTTATCTGAATACTTCAATCATACATATCTTTGTAACGAAAGGGAAATTTTAAAAACCGAAACCTGTCCCCGTGATTTTATTGTTAATACGAATACAACAAGGTATAAGGGAACGCTAGAATTAGAATTTAATTTTGAGGATTTGGACAATGTTACTAAGTCCTTTAAGGAGCATTGCCCCTCTCATGAATGGAAGTTGTTTACTATAGTCTTCTTTAAACCACTTTTTGATAATGATAAACTGCCCAAATCCAAAATCTTCCGAGGCTTGCGCCCCTGGAATCCCCATTAAGGTTATTTGGACCCAGTACCAGCCATGTACTCATTAAATAGTTTTATTAAAGACTTCTCTCTTGGCAAACCTTCAGGCGATCCTGGCCCAATGTGCGTTTGCGCTTCGCTCACTAAAATTGAGCTAACTATTCAATAGTTAATTGTATTTTTGGATATTACAAATTACAAAGTTTCCGGGGGCTTCGCCCCCTGGGCCCCCAATAAGCTTTCCAATGTGGGTATCCCTTGACTTATTATATTCAGGGTTCCATCAGGATGATTGCAATCGACAGTATTTATCTATCAGGCTATAAAATGCATCCATACTTGGACAGTGCCCTCGTCATATATAACACTATGCTTGCAATGCCTTCCAAATCTCTAAACAGCTAATTCAAAAGCCAATTAACTAAAGAATAGTTAACTCTATATTTACATATAGACCAACATCTTTATATCTGGATTACAAATCCCAAAGCTTCCGGGGGCTCCTCCCCCTGGACCCCCAATAGCTTCCCAATGTGGGTATCCCATGACTGATGCTATTCAGGGTTCCATCAGAAACAGATAATTATTTCAAAAGAAATCCGATTATTAGTTCGTTTGTCAATTCGTGGTTCTTTGAAGCTAAATGGAGATATTTAACCTGTATTTTGTACTTTTATTCTACCTTTCAATTGTAGAATGTGTATAAAACAATTAATATGTCGTTAATGTATTTACATTATTGTTTTCACATAATAAAACTAACCAATCATGTATCATTGGGGGGGGGGGGGGGGCTATGGATGGGGAGGGGGCTGCCGTCCTCCACAATTTGTCTGGCTTAAAACAATACAATACATAAGCATTAAATAACAATTAATACACAAACATGCAATGTGGTCAGCCCCCCCCCCCCCCCCCCGCCCCGGAGTGAATCACAGCCGAATGTATATTTATATGCGCGATTTTGTACAGGAGTCAATGTAGACCGATGAGTAAATTTACTCCTGGCTTTGTACAGGATTCAATGAAGACCAATGTATAAATTTACTCCACTTTTTGTACAGGAGTCAATGTAGACCGATGAGTAAATTTACTCCTGGCTTTGTACAGGATTCAATGAAGACCAATGTATAAATTTACTCCACTTTTTGTACAGGAGTCAATGAAGACCGATGAGTAAATTTACTCCATCAGGAGTGAACCCAAAGACCACTGACTATTATGT
>JBAMJV010008275.1:0-24068 GCA_037951105.1 Echinarachnius parma
CAAGAATGAGTCCCGAGGGGCGAAGCTACCGAGGGCTGGGGCAGAGCCAAATAGGGAGGGTTTGGGAGGGGGTATCCCTCTCCTACGGAGAAGATTTTGCATATATACTTGAAATGGTGCAATTTGGTGCACGTCACATAAGCAGCTAGAGCAATGCCAGCCTTCACTCGAACTACGTGGCCCGGTATACAGAAAACAAATACTCGCTATGCTCACCCAAGATCATACGCAAGTTACTCAACAAACTGAGATAATCTGTTCGCGAGCGAAGCGCGCAGCGAAAATTGAAAGTGGATGTATAAATTACTTTTTTAACGTTAGAATTAACAAGTCTTAGCTCATACAACTAATGTTTTCTTTCCCACTCGTATACATATACACACACAAAATATATATTCCCTAAAACCTGGGGGGGATGATTGTACATGTCATCCCCCCCACCTTGTGAGGTGGGGGGGGGGGGGGGATGCATCCCCCTCATCCCCCCGTTGTCTACGCCCCTGCCGGCACAAACAAGCAAACACACACACACACCTACTTGTAATTGGTGGAAATTGGGGATAGGCGTGTTATACCTTCAAATGGGGACTTGTTCAGGAAAAGTCCAATAACAGTATTTCAAGTAGCTTTAGATTATATTTGCTTCGTTTTTTTTATGGAAATGGACCGAAAATATTTAAATATAATGTTTTCAATTAGAGTATTTTAAATTGCCACTCGGGATGCTGAGGACACACAGGTGTGACAGCTATATAAACATTTTACCGCTAACCTGCATGTGTTTAAATACAAATAAGAATTTTAATCGTTTCCAAATTGAAAATCTGGGGTATTTTCCCGATTTACCATTTATACCCGATTAGAAGGACGTGTATCCCACACTTGTCCCCGCTTTACACCTATTAAAAGTGCACACACACACACACACACACACACACACACACACACACACACACACACACACACGCACACACGCACACACGCATAATAAAAGTGCACACACACACACACACACGCACACACGCACACACGCACACACACACACACGCACGCACGCACGCACGCACGCACGCACACATTCAATTTCGTCCGATCACTCCTGCCGGTGTACAATGTGATGATCAATTTCGTCATTAGGCATTTAATTTCGTTATTTCCCATTCAAATTCGTCAAACAATATTGAAAGCTGTATTTGATACTTTGTTTCATCTTCTCTTCATTATTATCCTTTGTTTATTTGAACCCATATTCTATCTTTGTTTTTTGTCCCGGAAATTCATACAATTTTAGTCTATCGTCTATTGAACAATTTTGGTATTTTTATATCATTAATTTAATATGGTAATGTGTCTCCCAACACAGATCTATTGCATGGATCAATCAATCAGACTTTTGGTCAATTATCGTTTTGTGAATTGCAATATTGAAATGAATTGTTTGTGATCAGTTTATCGTTTTTATAAACAATTATTATTGAAGTAATTGCTTTTGAAATTAATTGTATGAGCTTCCATAGAAAAATACATATGAACCAGAGCAACCAGACTATACATGACGAATTTGAACGACTAAGTCTTGAATTCGGATGACCAATGACGAATTTGAACTTCACATTGTGCGTCTTATAACCAGTCGGGACGAATTCCATTGCAAAATGACGAATTAGAACAGTATAATAAGCCAATTTTAAATTAGAATGACCATTGATCAATTAGAATGGTAAATGACTAAATCGAATGTAGCAATTGCAGTTTCCTAACTTCTCGGGACGAAATTGAAGTAAGCATTGATTGAATTTGATTGACGATAGTTTGAAAATGGATGGGAAAACCTATATTTACTTGTAAATATCTTTCCACGAAATACATTATCATCGTTGTAGGATTGGCTTACTCCAGTTCACATCTACTATAATACACCAAGCTATGCAGGCAAACAGGAGGTAAACAATAATTAATACGATTTGATATACGATATTCTAAATTTCATCCCATATAATTACAACTCAAACAAGTGTCTAGTTTCTTTTTGTGCTGGTTGACATGATGAGAGCGCACCCAGTAGGCCCAGCTGGTGGCATCTGGTGACGTTCTACAGTTACTATGTACATGCTGGCTGGTACCTGGTTAAAGGCACACTTTCTTCGGTGTTGGGGCGTCAATATACCAGTAAAATTAGACATTTTGAACAAGAGGTGGAAGAGGTGTGGCGAGATTGGTAGAGCGCTCGCTTTCCAAGCGGGAGATCCCGAGTTCGAACCCGGAGTATGCCCATCACGTTTGTCCTTCAGCAAGACAATTAATCCACATTGCTGCTCTCTATCCAGGTGTATAAATGGGTACCCGGTAGGAGGTGAAAGCCTTTATGTGAACGATCTTCTCAATGCCCATGAGCCGCTTGGAAGGAATGCTCCCAAGGGAGTGGAGATGGTGCACACAATGTGTGCTGATTTGCATTGTATCCTAATATCATTGTAAAGCGCTTAGAGGTGATTATGAATCATATTAGGCGCTATATAAATCAAGTATATTATTATTATTATTAATCATCAGGTGCTTTGAATGATAACATATTTCATAGATTGTATCGTTATGTCATACATGGTGCGGCAATATTGGTAGAGCGCACACTCTTCCAATCATGAGGTCCCGAGTTCGAGCCCTGTGCACCGCATTAATCCTTCAGCAAGGCAATCTATCCACATTTCCTGCTCTCTATACAGGTTTATAAATGGGTACTCGGTAGGCATAAAGGTGTTTGTAAAGCATGTGAGACCCTGTAATAGGTATAGCCTGGCTGAAATACTCCCCAGGGAGCTGAGGTAGAGCACTGCAAGTGCAGGTTGTCTGTGTGTGTTTCAATTTAAGGGCCTTGCCTTTAAAGTTAAACAAATTCCAAACATCCAAATAGATTTGGAAGTGGGTGGGTGGGTCCAGGGCCATTTTGGATAACAAATTTTAAAAAATTGGACCCCCCCCCCCCCCCCCCCCCTCCCCCGCAAATAAAGATTTAGTGTCAAAATCTGCACTTTGCTCGTCTCCCGCCACAAAAGTGCTGGGACGCCGCGGAAGGAATGTCTGGATCGGAAGTCATCGAAAAGTCATTATATGACCAAGTTTTATGTCCATGTCGGAGATGGATTTAAACAACAAAAACAGTTTGGATAGGGGGTGGGGTGAGCTCTATCCAAATTTTATTTGGACGTTTGGAATTTTAAAAACTTTGCGAGGCCCCTTAGTCGTTTGTCACACATTATCGTTAATTACAAAATCAAATTCGTCGGTCACAGTTGCTGAACACATTTGTGACTGACGAATTTGAATTGTAATGGACGATAATATGTGGCAAATTACTAAATTGGGTGGACTTTATGTGAAATTGATCGACCAAAGACGAACTTGAAGCTGGCTTTAGCACATCCCCGGCTCCTCGGGACGAAATTGAAGGAACAATTTATTAAATTGAATGACTGTTCAATGGACGGGAAAACCTATATCATCATCATTATCATGCGTTTGCTTGCGAATTTGAACGGTAATATCGTGCTTACTAAGTATCTGTTTGAAGGGTATTTGTTGACATGTGCACATATGTAGAGGGCTTGATAAAATATGTATTTCTGTAATCCGACATGTCCACTGAGTGATGTGTAAAAATGTCATGGTAAATGAAATATGTCAAATGACAGAGGAATGAGCAAAAATGCAAAGTGTTATTTGCTAACCCATTGCACTAACTTTGTACACAGCTGTTATTATCCAGTGGATAATTACAAATCTGAACACTTCAATCATTAATATATTTCTAACGAAAAGGAAATTCAGAAAATCGAAATATGTTCCATGATTCTATGAATACTACAATGTATGAGAGGACCACTAGAGTTCTGAATACATTTTGTGGATTTTGACAGTGTGACTATATTAATTAGATCCCTTTAAAGGCATCTAGTAACTTTGTTGACATGTGCACAAAATGAGTGGTTGATGCAATGTATATTATTGTTATCTGATTATGTCCACTGGGTGTTGTGTGAAAATTTCAAGTTAAATGGACGTTATATGGCCGAGTAATGAGCAAACATGCAAAGTGATATTCACTAACTCATTGCACTCACTTTGTGCACGATTTTCGCGGTCCAGTAGATAATGTAGCATCTGAACACTTCAATCGTAAATATCTTTTTAACGAAAGGGAAATTTGAAAAACCGAAACCTGTCTCATGCTTTTATTGTTAATACAAATACAACAAGGTATGATGGAACCGCTAGAATTCCAATTGGATTTTGAGGATTTTGACAATGTTATTAAGTCTCTTTAATTGAATGCTACATGTTCTACATCGTATGAAGAAAAAACAAATTTTACGATAATTTTAACCCTAACCAGGCCGGGGGGGGGGGGGGGGGGGGGGGTGTGGAATCCACCCCCCATAGCATAGCCAAAATATTTCGCGAATTTGAATGAACCGCTTATTGATACGACTGAAGTTTACTATATTGGCCGCAAAAATAGATATCACAGTATTGTCAGTTTTGTAAATTGCCCACTTTGCTTGCATTCAATATCACCGATTTGTTCACCGCATCTATATTTTATGTTATTCAATCTAAAACAAAAAGATTCGTGATTGCGCAGTACACCATTCCGTGAATTACAAATTATTTTCTTATCGGCTAATTTCGCACTCTTTGCAGTCAAAAACGTTATATTTACATACGGTACCTGGGCACCAATGTGATCTGATATGTCCGGAAAGTAATGTGTAAAACCTTCACGTTAATTGGATGTTATTTGGCCAAGAAAAAAAAAAAAAGCAAAGTGATATATATACTAACTCATTGCACTTACTTTGTTAATGGCTTATCCCGTAGACAGTTTAACCAGGGAAGTGGAAGACTTCCACTACCCTGGTTTAACATCTGAACACTTCAATCTTAAATATCTTTTGAACGAAATGGAAATGTACCGAAACTTTTCCCATGCTTGTATTGCTTATGAATACAACAAGGTACGAGAGAACCACTAGAGTTCCAAGTAAGTTTTGAGGATTTGGACAATGCAAAATTAACAGGGAAGTAACATAAAATATGATTATTTATGGACTTGATTAGACTATTTAATATACAGGCAGATGACTGCGCGCAGTCGAATTGCTCTATAATTATAGTCTATAGTGTTTTCTTGCATAAACAGCAGACCGTCAATATTGAAAATTCAATGTGGTCTACATAGCAATATTTGGTATCAATTTGAAGGAAATTTGACTAACACAAAAATGTGTTTTTTTTTAACTTGCCTTTTAGCAGATACCAACTACTGTAACACGAATTAGTCGTGTATGCATGGTGGCTATAAGGAGGGGAATATAACGTGTATACAAATATGAATCTGTAGAATCAAACGTCGCATTAGCATTATACAGATTAATTTGGCATAAGAATGCATCTTCTAAAAAAAGATTATTTGTCGTGATGTCAAAGGTCAGGAGGTCACAGGCGGGGCAACTTGATAGAAGCGGTTCATTATTGCTATAATTCCAGTTATTATATAATTCAAGAAATATATGACGGATTGCAATGAAATGTTATATAAATGTATCGACTTTATATGATCGAGATTATTAGAAACAAGCTTTTTGGGTCAATGGCTCAAGGATAAAGGCCAACCATTGATATATCGATTAGACAACGTATTGTTTGGTTTAGTATGTACACTTAAATGCAAAGATGACTTGTTGCATATTAATCAAAATATTGACTACAAACTTGGTAGGACCTCCATGTATGCTTATTTAAAGGGATCTAGTAACTTTGTTGACATGTGCAAAAAGTGATGAGTGGTTGGGCTGGGGCAGGGAGAGAGGGGGCAGGGAGAGAGGGGGAGGGTTTGGGAGGGGGTATCTCCCTCCCGACGGTATATTTATAAGAAAGATTTTGCATTTATGGACTTGAAATTGTGGTGCATACCTAGATAGGAAATTCGGGCTTAAGATTAACTGTATCTGGAAAAGCGTGTTATGGTTTGATAGATTTTTCACGAAGAAAACAAATAATTGACGCACTATATACATATGCACCCAAACTCACACATACATATTGTATTTAGTGTCATACACAGTTCCAACATATATGATCCATATATGATCCAACAACATGGCCTACAGCCAATAATGAATCTCGAGGGAGCTAAGCGACCGAGTGCTTGGGCAGAGCCAGAGAGAGCGTATATATTTTTCAAACGTAGTTTTAGAACATAATTATGAATGATAATTATATGTGTACAAAAGATTGAAAATTTATTAAAATAATTATAAGTATCATAAAATCGCGTCCTTCTATCTGATGTTTGAACAGCCGGTTAGTTTCTCAACATTTGCGCGGAGTACTATTTACTGAGTATTAATACTTTATTACGTGGACGTGGTTTGGCAAAATAGTCTCGTTGGCACTTAACCAATTTAATCAATCAGTCCTAGGCCCCGTTGCAGAAAGAGATACAATCGATTGTAAGTTACAATTGATTGTAAGTCAGACAATTTACGCGTTTCAACCAATCAGATTTGCGCCTTGCCTTGCAATGTAACAAATGTAACACGATGTGTGTTATGATTCAAAAGTTTCCTTTCTTGATTACGTTGGTGCATGATTATGTTGATAATACAGAAATGAAGAGTTATTTTCAAACTACTACTGTATTATTATAGAAGTGTTTGCACATGTTTTCTGTATAATTGTATGTTGCATTTATAACAATATACCGAATATTTATTTAAATGTACAATGTACCTAAACACTTTAAAATTATTTGTTTACTTAAAGACTCATTCCTTTTCAGGTATCTTCAGGTTCAGTTAAACATTCCATGATAAACCAAATGGACACTACGTGCATCAAGGCGGTTATATATCAACGTCCACGGTCAAGAGTTTTTATTATGCACTGATTAGTCTGTAACGTTTAGGCATTCAGATCTTATATTGATAAATCTCACTTCAGTGAGACGAAAATATACAGGCATATATCATAACACAATTAACAACTAAATGACTGGTAGTACCTGAATCTAAAGAAAACGTTGTATATTAGGTCGATTCGGTAGCCACTTCCACAATTACATGTGCCAGTACACTTTTTACCCTCCCATTGGGACTGTACCAATCCTAAAACAATTTATCTTTTCATGAAAATGCATCTTCCCTCTACTTTTATGTTAGAGAAGTCGGAGTTGATTGTGCATGTATCTCAGGTAAAACTTCCTCAACTTGTCCAAACTTTTGCAGCTGGGTTTCAAAAATTGCTCTCCTTTCATTTAATCCACAGATTGGGGAAACATTGGGGAAACCTCAATTTTTCAGTCCAGGTATACGAGCAACTCTACATTGTACAATGTATAGAATAATTCTTCCTCGTAACCAGTTATGCTATAGGAGTATTGTTGAAGGGTACGAATTTTCCTATATATAGATGAGGACTGGTACGAGTTTTCTTGTGACACTCTTCTCGTGATCGATGTCCATCAATTGACCAATAAATTGATCACTTTTACAGAAAACGATGTCTCATTTATTACAAAAACACGACTACATGCGAAAATCTGATTGTTTCAATGTGCATATTTTTTGACTTGCAATTAATTGCAACTTTACAATCGATTGCAACTCTTTCTGCAACGGGGTCGTCGAGTATGTTGACCCGGGATGTTGACCTCAAAATATGCACGATGACAATAATGACAATGGTAGATGTATAAAACAGGCCCTGCCCTACTTGAAAATGTTTGTTGACATTGTGTTGTCATGGTTGTGACAAACAGTCGGAAGTTGGAAAGTCCCATTTTGGAATATTGACCAATAAATTGATCGCTTTTACAGAAAACGATGTCTCATTTATTACAAAAACACGTTGTACTTTGTTACCGCTTCAAGGTAATAGCCTACCTATATATAGGTAATATTTCTATACACAATTTTAGAAAACCTACAGCAAGATCTTGAGCAGATTTTGATAAACCAATGACTCCAATCAACTCAAGAATTATGATTTCGGTCCCGTCACTTCATTCAAATGTGTGTAACACATGATCGTTCTTGAAGTAAGGTGTTCCCCTTTGTTATATATACATTTACAGCAATTCACACCAAGTTTGGTAAAGAGAGTACAGTTTTGGTCAAACTTAATTTTAGTAACCAAAACCTGCACCATTAAATTACAAACTACCAGTTATAACTCCACCATGTTCGAAAGGAATACAAAATGACAAATGACTAAGTAAAAAGCCTGTTATAATTCAAAAAGAGTCGTTAAAACTCAAGAGAGCGCTTTCTAAAAATTCATTGGTTTCAACCATTTTAAATAAAATATTGTGCCTGTGATGTTTTGTTGAAATAGTGATTAGAATCATAGAGAGATAATCAGCAACTATTTAAAAACCTCTTTTGTACACTTTTTAAAAGAGGATGCATTTTTTAACGGCTGGTTCAAAATTATCGAATATTTGTGTGGCCCCACAATTATTACAAATGGTTATGTTAATGGATATTTCAGCCATTTCTGAACCGATTTTGATCGAATAAAGTTTATTTTGTCATTGAAATTATATGCTCTTTCAAATTTGACACTCAGTTTGTCATTATCTCACACAAATTATGTTGTGTATATAGCGCCATCTATACCAAAACTCAACTATCCTTTTAAAACGGTCACAAATTGGCATACAAAAACAACCCTAAAAACAACTCGATTCCCCCGTTTTTCCATTCTTCCGCGAATAATTTCATGTTCGCGAACACATGCTAAAATTCCGGGCCAAAATTTCCCCCATTTTTTGTACACACGGCCAATATTGAAGTGATGAGACCGGTTTGTTCTGTTGTGGCATGCAGATTCTAGCCACTAAGGCCCTCTAGTAATTGCCATCTATGTTTCATTTAATATGTAGTTGTATTTAAAGCTTCAATTTGTGTAGTACAAACGCGAAGTATTTTGGGCACACTGACTCTATGTATTTCTTTATTTTCTAAAGGATTTCCCCTTCACGTGTATTATTGTTTTCGGTCAAATTGTACGGGGGCGCGTGTCATCAGTGTAAACATACCTTTATGCGCCGCTGCTCGGAAGATAATTTGAAAATGTGATAAAAGTTGTACAACTTTGAAAGCTTTTTTTTTTTTGCCAGGGCTACACGCCAGTGGCGTTGGCTACGGCCAGGGGCAATAATTTGCCAAAAATAATAATATACATACAAACATAAGAAGAAATACATAATGTGCGCCCCAAATCATTCGTGTGCCCCCCCCCCCCCCCCCCCCCCCCATTAACCCGACCACAAAACGCCACTGGGGCTACATATAGCACTGAAAAAGAGTAGTCATGTTTTCTTTAGAACTTGTACTCGGGTGAGCAAAATTATTGGGAACAAAACTCGCATTTTGATATATTGAGGTATTTAAGTGTTTTGTTTTGTAATGGCCATTGGGCCTTGCAAAGTTAAACAAATTTTTGTTTTGTTGGAAATCCATCTTCGACATGGACAGAAAACTCAAATCATATACTTTTTAAAAGTCATTATTTATATGATTTGAGACGAGTAAAGTGCATTTTTTTACACTAAATCTTTATTTTGGCTGGGGTTTTCCATCTTTTTAAATTTTATCCAAAATGGACCTGGACCCACCCACCCACTTCCAAATCTTATTTGGATGGTTGGAATTTGTTTAAAGGGGACCACCAGGCAAAGACAAACACATAATTTAATGTGTTGGTACAGTTTTGTGATATCAAATAGATACCCAACATTTTGTAAAGGGTTGTGTAATTCATAAACAATGCAATTAATTACCACCACTTACGGAACTACTAATATTTCCTGGTTCCGTACGCGCCAAACATTTGCGAGTGCACCAATTCTATATTCACGCGTACGTTTGGAGACAATAATTATAATCTCGGACGATTCGTTCGCTCTATAAACAAAGGTAGTCTTCGTACATTGCAGACCCATGAACGCATGCTTTAGAATGGTGATGCGTTTTCCAATTATACATTTTTTCTGGAAACATATTTTTCTGAACTTGTTGATGGAATGGACTACTAAAGATGTTACCTTTCATTTATAAAGATTATGGCCCGTAATTCACAAAGGAGGTTTGTACAAACCATGGTTCAAACCGTGGTTTACGGCTATGGAATGCCAATTGTAAACTGATGGAGAGAGAATGTGTACCATCAACATTGTTAAAGGGATAGTTGAGTTCTGGTAGAGAGAGTAGGCTACAGTTTTAGTCAAACTGAATTTTAGTAACCAAAACATGCACCATTACAAACTAATAATTATAACTCCAACATGCTTAAAAAGAATACAACAATTACAAACGACTAAGTAAAAAGCCTGTTATCATTCAAAAGAGCTGTTTAAACTAAAGAGGGCGCTTTCAAAAAATGCATTTGTTTAAACCATTTTAAATAACATATTGTGCATGTGATGTTTTGTTTAAATAGTGATTAGATAAAGAGATAATCAACAACTATCTAAAAACCTCTTTTGAAAATGTTTGAAAAGAGGAAGCATTTTAAAACGAATTTCAACGGCTGGTTCAAAATTCTCTAATAAACCTGGGGCCCCAGCTTTATTACAAATTGTTATATTTATGGATATTTCAGCCGTCTCTGAACCGATTTTGATCAAACAAAGATGATTTTATTATTTAAATATTATGCCCTTTCAAATTTGACACTCATTTTTTCATTACCTCACACAAAAAATGATGATTTTATTATTTAAATATTATGCTCTTTCAAATTTTACACTCAGTTTTTCATTACCTCACACAAACAATAAGTAGTCT
The DNA here is from genome assembly GCA_037951105.1 of Echinarachnius parma. Lineage (NCBI taxonomy): Eukaryota > Metazoa > Echinodermata > Echinoidea > Clypeasteroida > Echinarachniidae > Echinarachnius > Echinarachnius parma. Next base: position 10,848 of record JBAMJV010008275.1, read on the forward strand.
AGCGCCCTCTCTACCAAAACTCAACTATCCCTTTAACAAGTAAGGAATTTACATTCTCTCTCTATCAGTGTACAATTGGCATTCCATAGATGTAAACCATGGTTTAAACCATGGTTTGTACAAACCTCCTTTGTGAATACGGGTCATTATAATTATTTGTAGGTGGTAGTATCCTTTCTTTGCAAGGCCCCCGTACAAAATATCAATAAGGATCCAAAGCTCACGGTGTGATGGGGGGGGGGGGGGATGCCATCCCCATCATCCTCACTACCAGTGGCGACATCGAAGTGTCGATACAGTAATTAATTTCCAATTAGTCATCAACTGAAACAAAATATAGACTCATTCATCATTACAAAGTAAAACTATTCTTCATTCAAGACGTCCTTCCAACATAAATGGGACAAAGAAAAATCCATCCACCCACGAGCCAACCAACATAGTTACGTCTTCCGTGTTATAAATACACATAACATGCACAAAGAGGAATACCCTTCTCCAGTTTTACTCCAGCCGAGTGTACGTGTGTACACAGCAACGCGTATGGTACTCATACACATACACACACACACACACACACACACACACACACTCAGTGCGAAAAGGGCAACACACAAGCACATTATAGGGGCACGTTCAAATACCAAACGCACGTGCTGCATTTCATTCATAGACTGTGCATGGATGGATGACAACACACGGGGAAACACCAATATCGACCATAAAAAAGGTGACCCGCCGGAGTTAACATCATTTATTATTGGATGTATATTGCTGAATATTAAAACTGTAGTATGGTTTCAGAAGTAGTGCACTATCACCTTCAGATATTCATCACCGTTTCCTTGTAGCCAACTTTTCCGAGAAAGTTGTCTCCGAAAGGAACCACCCAAAGGTAAGATGCCAGAAGATTTTGTATTGTTCTTGGTGCGAAGCTCGAAGATGCAGCGCGCCGCGCCGCGCCGCGCCGCAGCTCAGCACAACGCGTACGATCGATGATGCATGCATCGCACGCATACCTGCATTGGTTCTCCAATGCATAGACTATACTCGAGATGGGATCGAGATGGGATGGGATGGACACCGAATTGAAGTTCAAGTACGGAGACGTGCGTGACTCCTTCAAGTCGTGACGTAGAGTCGATACTACCGGGACTTTAGTCTCTTACGCATCCGCCCTGAAATTATTAACGTCATTTTATTCCCATTTCTTTCTTTATTCTTTTGCCATTGTATTTTCATTCATTCACACCTCACGATTTCACTTGTACCTCGTGGATCATACACGTGGTGCGGGAATTTCAAGCTTCTTTTTAATTTTAGTTCAACCGAGAGAGTAGTGTGCATCTCAATCTGTCATCTAAATATGTTATCATGTATGAACTATGATGTATTGTTACTGTTGACTGGTACTAGGTAGTTTAGTGTTAGTTTACATTTGTGCCATGCATATTGATTCATATTGCCATGTACTAATCATTTTGATTATGTTGTTCCCCGTTCCCGTGTTCACTAGTGACTAGCTAGGGCTAGATTTATGAATATAATTATAACGCCTTTTGAGTTGTGTACGAAATAGCTGCATGAGATTTAACCTAACCAGGCGCCTGAGCGCTGATCACAGTTACATGAGATTGTATCATTTTGGGGAAGCAAAATGCCAAAGCAAAGCAAAGGGAAAATCCCATTCTAACGGGAGATGTCTTATTTATAAGTTTGGGGAGGGCGCAAAATGGAGGGGGCAAATTGAAATTATCATGGCCATTTTTATTTCTCAAAACCATACATATTTGTTGATTTTGCATAACAAAATTAGCTCTATTTCGTGGTAATGTTTTGTGGAAATACATTGGCCATTGACATTCTAAGTAGTAGTACTAGTAGTACTAATACATGTTCATGATCTAATTAATTTATTTGTATTATTTTATGTGCGAGCATCTTTGACTGCGTCAAGTTGCATTTGTTCTACAATATTTAGTCAATAGATGACTTGATCATCCATGCATGCAGCGCATGGCATGACTCCATGAGTGAATCAGAATTATCCGATCATAAATATTATTATGTGCACGGTCTGTATATGTTTGCGTGCGTATGCGTGTGTGATTGTGTGTGTGTGTGCGTGTGCGTGCGACGTATAGTTCCATGAAATCGTTCGGTATCATGCAAGTTATGTCTGATGAGTTTGAAATATAACTGAGATTTAATTAAGTTCCCGTTATTTTGTCAGGATAAATGATGACATTAACACGAATGGAAATGTTGGACTATAGTCTACTACATTGCCTATTCGTATATCAGTGGCAGTGGCAGTGCCAGATCGAAACCGAACATAATAGCTTAATTCCAAAAGGCGCTAAATCCACTTTTCAACTTTGAAGAAAAACGGGTTTCTTTGTCCAAGTTGGTACGCATGCCTATAGGAATATGAAAATTGAACGTTCCATATTAATGATTATGATTCTGTAATTTGTCATGAAATGAGGATTTCTAGATAGCTACGTAACTTGTTGATGTACCGATATCGTTAACTCAGATTTTATGGAAAGTGGATTTAGAGCCTTTTGGAACTTAGCTCAAAAGGAAACGAGTCCAGTCACTTTATAATAGGGCATCGTTGTGCGCAACGGGGGGGGGGGGGGGGGGGGGTATTCACGTATATTGGGTATACGGGGATGTGCCGCTGGGAAGGGTGACTTTTTCAAGAAAGATCCTTAGACATGGGTCCCCTTTTCATCAAAAAAATCCTTAGACATGGGTCCCTTTTTTCATATTTCCCCTTTTATATACGGGATTTTGGGATTTGCCGATGTGAAATTGCAAAAATTTTCAAGCTCGCTACGCTCGCTAACTTAAAACCACAAAATTTGCGGGAAATACACCCAACACATGCGCCGCAGGCGAAAAAAAATCCTTAGACATGGGTCCATTTTTCGCAAAAGGACCCTTAGATGTGGGTATGGGTTTGGAGGTCTCAGCCGCACACCCCCGTCCGACTATAATCTGAGTACCCCCCCCCCCCCCCGGGGGGGGGGGGGGGGAGGTTTTGAAAACGGCAATAATTTCTTCGGGAAAAAAGCCTTGCAAATTGGGGCAAAGGTTAAAAACTATGTAATGTTTGGTCAAAAGCATGTTATATTCGGGCAAATTATGTAATTTCGGGCTAAAACCATGTGGTATTCAACATGGGCTCCGTTGTAATGTAAGTAATTGCAACTTTGCAAGTCAGAAATAATCCACATATTTTTGTACCAATCAGATTTGCTCATTGTTAATAACATGTTTTGACTTGCAATTAATCGCAACTTTACAATCGATTGCAACTATTTCTGCAACGGGGTGCAGGTAATTTAAAATAGTCCATTTCAAGGCATTTGTTATAGTTTTGAACTCTTTACAACCACAAATAAGTCTGTTATTATCTCACATTGTCGGGGATAAAAGCAAAAATCTAAACGTTTTTCTTTCTAACTTTTGAGACGAAGGAGATGGTTCCCTAAACGGTTATTTTAGCCCAAACATTTTCTTTGGTCTCCAACGCCTATTCACTAATACCACCTCCCTGGTAATGTCGTATACTATAGGCTCGTAACTCTGTACGTAACCTACTCTACGCGAAAGTAAAACTTGATGTCGGCTGGTCAGTTTGAGCATAAGTACAAGCATGAGGGTGGGGGATCATGGATGTGTACAAACGAGTACGACCATCTTTTCTACATTCAGTCATGTGTGACACTGTATCTCCATATCTCCCATCCCCCTTCCCCTTGCACCCCCTCCAGCAGTGCAGTAGCTTCCAAAACTTCGCATAACGCGAGTGTAAAACTAAAAGTAAAACTATTAATAACTTGATTTATTCCGGAGTAGGGCTAGTGTTACGTGCTTGTGGATTGTCAGACTTGTCAGTTGATTATTTATACTTGTCTTAACTAAGTATATTAACAAACCTATGTCGTTCAAAGATATGTGACATGAATTAATTGATTTGTATGTCTGCATGTTATTAACGGGTCTTTTTTTTTAGAACAAAATTATATATGAAAAAGTTACTACCGATTAAAGTCTATGGTTATTGGTTAATAAGTACTGTAGTATATGTAATGTAAAAGCAAGTTTAACTGCTGACACTGCTATACCCGTTTATTGTATTTGATTTACAATGTCGTTATCAGTGTTGTGTGACTCGAGTCCGGTCTCGGACTCGAGACCGGACTCGAGTCCGTTTTTGCCGGACTCGGTCTCGGACTCGGACTCGAAGGTTCATGACTCGGACTCGGACTCGGACTCGGGGCCCGTGACTCGATGACTCGGCGGCGAGTCCGACACGAGACCGGGGAATTTTGGCGCTAATGCAGTTCGTATCCAAACGGATATCTCGTTTCCACTCGCCGAAATTTCATCAAAATTTCACGCAATATTTTCAAATTTCAGCCACATCGGATCACGGAGTAGTAGTCCACTGCCTGCCCTGGACTGTCTTCCGTGTTTCTACTTTTGGAGGAAGTTCTTTCACAGCTTTTATGTATCAATCAGAATCAATATACCATTTTATTTATTTATGTTTTCTATTTTTTAAAAATTTTATAGATATCTCAAAGGGATAGTTGAGTTTTGAGGGCGCTACACAAAATAATGTATCTGTTAGAAAATGAAAAACTGAGTGTCAAATTTGAAAGAGCATTCCATTTTAATGGCAGAATAAACTTTATTTGATAAAAATCGGTTCAGAAACGGCTGATATAACCATAAACATATCCATTTGTAATAAATGTGGGGCCACACAAGTATTCGATAATTTTGGACTAGCCGTTAAAATTTGTTTCAAAATGCTTCCTCTTTTCAAAATTGTTCAAAGGAGGTTTTGAGATATTTGCTGATTATCTCTCTATATAATCACCATTTCAACGAAACATTACATGCACAATATCTTATTTAAAATGGTTTAAATAAATGCGTTTTTTAAAACGCCCTCTTTAGTTTAAACAGCTCTTTTTAATGATAATAGGCATTGAAACTTGGTCGTTTGTAATTGTTAAATTCCTTTAGAGCATGGTTGAATTATAACTATTAGTTTGTAATGTAATGGTGCAGGTTTTGGTTACTAAAATTAAGTTTTTACTAAAACTGTACTCTCTCTACCAGAACTCAACTATCCTTTTAACCTAGGCCGGTCAATGGTTTCGCAGCGAGTTCTGCAGCAATTTTCGAAGGGGAAGGAACTTCTTTCACAGCTTTTATATATCAATATTATCATTTATTTATTTTTAAATTATTTATTTATTTATGTATTTATTTATTTATTTATTTATCTATTTATTTATGTAATTTAATTTATTCATTCATTCATTCATTCATTTTTTTTTTTTAAATTAATTAATTAATTAATTAATTAATTTATTTATTTATTCATTCATTCATTTTTTTAAATTTTTTTTATTTTTTTATCTTTTTTTATTTTATTTTTTTTATTTATTTATCTAATGATTTTTAATTTTTTTATTTATTTATTTGTTTATTTGTTTATTTTTTTATTTATTTATTTATCAATTAATTTATTATTATTATTTTTGTATTTATATTTGCACATGTGCCGGACTCGGACTCGGACTCGGACTCGGACATGCCGGACTCGGACTCGGACTCGGACTCGAAGGTTCATGACTCGGACTCGGACTCGGACTCGGACATGCCGGACTCGGACTCGGACTCGGACTCGGACTGACTGGACTCGGACACATCACTGGTCGTTATACCAAACATGTTTGCTAATGGCGGACTTGGGTCCATGACTCCATGTGCCTATTATATGACCATTGCCTTGGCTAAAATAAAGTTATGTATATTTATGAATGATATAGAACTTAATTAATGATACCAATGTATTGCATTATTTTCGTCCCTATCATCCCTCCATCCACAGAGTTTTCAAAGGGAACCAACACCGCAAAATGATTGTCTAATATATGAAATGGATCAACTACAGCAGTCCATATTCCATCATCGTCGTCAAGTCAGAATTTCCATTCTAGGTATGCACCAGATTGCACAGTTTCAAGTTTTTTAAAATGCAAAAGCCCCCTACCGTGGGAGGGGGGACACCCCCCTCCCACAGCGTCCCCCGCTCAGTCGCTTGGTCACTTCGCTCCCTCGCAAAGTCCCAGACTCACCGCTTGTTAAAAATTGGCAACCCTGCCATTACGCTATATACATGTACATATACCCGGTGGTGATTCCCCCCCCCCCCCCCCCAACAAAAAAAAAAGAAAAGAAAAAAAGAAGAACAAAAAGGAAAAGAACAACCGTTTTGGATCATTACGCCACTGGTAGTTATGGTAATAAAGTTAAATTATTAATATTTGTGAATTCACATATTTCTATGGTTGGTGACTAAATTAAGCACTTCAAGAGAATAATAGGGTAGATGAATAAAATTGTTTATCCCATTTTAAATTGTTTGGTTGAGGTCGTACGTCATTCTGATAACACCGACTTGTATAATTCTAGTGTTAAAACCGCGCTCCATATAATAATGACAGAGTTCGTATATATATACGTAATGCCAATTTAATTGTTGAATACTGATTCCCGCGTAAATGACCGTTCATTAAAGTCCTAATTAGATATCTGCTTTATTGTTTTCCATCATTATATTTGGCTAGGCTATTTAGCATGTAATCACGAAGATACCATCGTAGAGAATCACAAAAGATAGATTTCGTTCGTTTACAAAAATACACGGGGTATCAGTTTATCGCGATATTTGACCGTGGTTGTCATTTGATTTTGTTATCACTGTCGCGCTTTTTTATGTTCACATGGCTATAGTTTCCGCTCGCTTTTCTTGTTTAGATTCGAGGTATGTCAATATTTGCACTAGGCCGCTTAACCGCTAAATGCGATAAGTAATCTAAATTCAATATGCAACAACTAGTTACTAGTTGAGGATACACTGGGAAATTGATTGAAATGTCAACCTCATTGGAAACCTTCAACTAATTACATTCGACCGACTTCGCGCTAGCCAGGGATCTATAGTAACATTGTCCAAATCTACACAAATTAATTCGAAATTTAGTGGTTCTTTCATACTAGTTCATACCTTGTTCAAGTTGGTGTATTCGTAGTGCCAATAGAAGCATGGAACAGGTTTTTTCTCTCGAATTTCCCTTTCGTTAGAAAGATATCTACGAAGATATGGTTTGCCCGAATTTGAGGTGCTTTTTGCCCGAAAAAGGCCGTTTTCAAAACTCCCGGGGGCTGCAGCCCCTAGCCCCCCCCCCCCCCCCCCGCCTCATACGCCTATAATGGTCCTAGTAATAACATCCAGAAACTGTTGGTAGCGAGGTAGTGAAAATTCGGTAAGGCTGACATAAATGTGTTCTCGTTTTTCCAGACACTGAGACACATAAAGTTAATTTTACTTGTCAGTCTAGTCAGATCTGTACGGAGTGGCGATTACATCCTATGCCCTCGAACGTAATAACTCTAAAACAATAAAAAGGGAAATGGCACGTATATGCTTGACCACACCATGCCATGTGATTTCAAATTTGTCGATGTTTCCAGATGTTGCACCGGTTACAAGGCACGTTGCCCACCGGAATTGCATGCAGCGTATGATTATGCGGTTGTTGACATGAATCTATTCTATTGCAATGATTATTTTACATTTTTGTAATAATATTTTGTTATTTCGAACATTTTATTGCTCAAATAGTAAATTTTTAAAGCAGTTTTTGTCCGAATCTTTACATTATTAAACCAATAAGTTATGATATTCTTTCACATATAAGGTGATCAAAGTGTACTTTTCATTTTGTGTGTGTGTGTGTGTGTGTGTGTGTGTGTGTGTGTGTGTGTGTGTGTGTGTGTGGGTTGTTTCCCAAAACTGCACGTGACATTGTCAAAATCCACAAAATATACTTATAACTCTATTCTAGTGGTTCTCATCTCACATACCATACCTCATTATATTCGTATTACTAATAGAAATATTGAATAGGTTTCGGTTTTCCAAATTTCTATTTTGTTAAAGTATTCAGATGTGTTCTAATGTACAATTATCTATGGGATAATTTAAACTGTATTCAAAGTAAATGCAATGAGTTTAATAGGGAATATCACTGCGTTTTCGCTCATTACTCGCTAATATGACGCCCAGTTGCCATGAAATGTTCACGCGTCACTCGAGTCATATCGGTGCCTTGGACATATCAGATCATAGAAAGACACATTTTATCAACCCTTCGTCTGTTTTGCACATGTCAACATGAACAAAGTTACGAGATCCCTTTAAGTCGAATACTGAATCAGTATATTGTATACTGTACTCAAGTTTACTCAGTAATAACAGACAAGACCAATTATAGTCATGGAAATGGGGCTTTGGGTTTGACGTAATAAACGTAAAGTGGTGGCGCTCTAGATCATGTAGATGCCTGCGAATAAATGAGCATGTACAATGTAGCAGCACGTGTAGGACATGTAAATTATATGGGCATGTACACATGAGGGAAGCAGGAGTTTAGGGAGGGGGAGGATTGGGAGTTGGGACGGAGCTTTCAAGTAGACTGTAATATAACGACCAAAGAGGGTGTTCATGAATACTTATTTGAGTTTGAGGGAGCTCATGGGTGTAACCAGGGTGTAACCATGGAGATGGGAGCTTCCCTGATGCAGGCATGCAGCCATGGATCTATCCTAATCCTATGTTGTGACAGAAGAGGTTGTACAGGATAAATACGTTTGACCTCCTGGGGTTATTCGCGACCCATTATGGCTATGTACACATGGTACAGAAACATCAAACATCCGGCAGCGGTATGAATACAGAATCGAGTACAGTATGTACTTTTATTATTACATCTCTCCCTTTCACACATGACACACAATGTTTCTCTCTTTGTGTTCAGTCCCGTGTAGTGTGTCAAGTGTCAACTATAGAAACGATAGACGGTGCTGCTGGCGATGTATGCAATGCAGTTTATTTAGTCTTAGATAATTATATTCAATTAAAGTCATGCCTGTAAAGTGTCTAACTCCACGAAAATTACTTGGAGCTTCCTCGTTTCTCTTCTAGTTCTACCGTGTTGTTTAGCTTATGGTAAAAGAAGAATAAAATAGGGTTTGATTTGTTCAAATGTCCCTTTAGCAATTTAGTATGAAGATAATTATCATTGAAATCTTTTATTTGAAAAACGTTGATCAACGCTTTTGATAAAAAGTACAATAAATATTGTCCTAGCTTAACACGTCCGGATGCAGCACGCGTGGGAAACATTCCGGAGATTGAACTTTGAGCCGAGCGAGCACGTCTATAAACATACACGGATGCGAATATCTCAAACGGATGATTATTACTGCGACAAATGTATGGCAGACAATCAGTATTCTATTCGGTGATAAAATATGAACTCAATATTCGTTTTTTTTTCACAAGGTAAACAGTGTTCGTTTTATTTCAAACTTTCACAAATCTTTCAATTGTATTTCACAATGTCTCAAAAAGTCTCAAATGTCATTTTGTGCAATATCTGACACTTTACAGGTATCACTTTAAGATACATTGTAATTTCATCTAGACAGTCGGTCATAACAATGGTTTAGGTCTGTCCCGTATATCATATATATGTAACCAATTTGGTTTCGGTCTGGTCATGTATACCAGATAAAACAGTGGTGTATAATATCATGACGGATACAGTACTGTCAGTAGTCTCCGCTCCATTTGATATGAGATTGCATGGAATAGTATTATTCTTCATATATTGTACAGAGTCAAGTAACAAGAACATTTTGGTCAAGTGCAAATCCTTGCCATATATGATTCAGCGGAGACAACTCTACCGGGGTGAAGAGAAATCGTGCTCTTCACCATCCCATTTAGGATTTAAATATTGCCCCCCCCCCCCTCGCCAGTCACCACTACCACCCACGGTCATCACGGGAAAATAAGTCATATGAATTTCTTTCTGCACAGGCCGCCCCTGTAGGCTGTATGGGAACATTTGCTTTACTCTTTATCCCCCCCCCCCCCCCCCCCCCCATTTCTTACTTTGGGTTGACCCCGTCTCTCCAGTTATGCCCAAGCTCTACTCTAGCTAGTGTTTACTCTTTCTCTAGGCTAATGTAGCCTTGACTATGTCTATGGTGATTACGTAATTACCAAATGGAAATGGACAGCCATGTAACATGTATGTTGAGCCCACTTGAGCCTCAAAGCGTGGCTGCCTGGTCGAGTATATTTGCCTTGACATCGATTGTGACGGGATAAAGGCTAAAGGCATAAAGCGCCGAAATAAAGTGAGCTCGTTGATGCCTCGCCGTGTAAATGAAATTAAATGCAATTGAAGGGTAAAATACATTGATATAGCGCACATGTTAAATTCAAGCCTCCACACTAACTCTTTTCCTTACTGGCCCGTTCGGTCAAGTAAAATCATAACTTTTCAAATGTTACTTGCCCGAACAGAAAGTTTACTTGCCCGATTACTTGTAGATGAAATTTAAACCTAAGGAATTACATTCTTCTTTAATAGTTGACCAATTATTTAGTTGCCCGTCGGGTAACCAAACTCGGTCATTTATGAAAAATGTCACTTGCCCGACATTAATTTTTACTTGCCCCGGGCAATAGGGCAAGTGCTAGTGTTGAGCCCTGTGTTAATGATATATATTTTAACCAAGTTTGGCTGCTCGATTGGAATCTTTACGTCCTCATCTAGATTAACATCAAAGGAATGTTTTTGCACATGCGATGTATAGGTCAAACTTGATTACATAATAGATGTACATGAATTAATTCAGTGGTGTAGCTACGGGGGTACGCCCACCACCACGACCTCAATTATTTTACAAAACAATACAAACAGGCGAAATAAATAGGAGTGTTCCCCCATTATTCAAGCCCCCCCCCCCCCCCGCCCCCATTAGTCTGACCACGCTACACCATGATAACATCATAATTCTCTATGAAGATCTTAATTCCAAAAGGCGCTAAATCCACCTTTTCAGGTTTGCAGAAAAACACGTTTCTTTATCTAACTTTCATGCCTATGGGAATATGAAAATGGAACTTTTGATATTTTGATTTTGATCCTGTCATTTGTCCTCAAATTTGGATTTATAGATAGCTACGTAGCTTATTAATGTACCGATATCGTAATCTGTACATGTTTATGGAAACGGGATTTAGCACTTTTTGGAACTATAGCATATTATAATCAACTGATTATTCTCATTCGCTGTCACTGAGAATGAAATGCGCGGATGATTACGACTCGAAATTACTTGTAGTTGTACCATGGACCCTATAGTCACCCTACTATTCATGCTTGTACCAAGGAGGATATTAGTCCTTGCTAGCTAATTGTACCATCCAAGATTGTACTATCTTGTAAGCCCGTTATCGCCATTGTATCCTTCCAGTTGGATGGTCAGTTATCTCATAAATATTGGTACTTGATGATAGATTAAGTCAATATTATGGTTACTACGTAATGATGAAAAGTCAGTGATATGCAACTCTTGAAAAGATCGCCAAATTTTGTTTCATGGAGGTTTAATTCTTCGAGGGCAGCGGTTTGCTTTTGGGAGAGTGACATTTAGCGGCCCGAATTAGGTGGACACGGGCTTGGGGGTGGGGGGGGGGGGGGGGGGAATTTGCTAATTTCGAGCTATCTATCATTTATGCTATACATACAGATGCATCTGACTGTAGGCGTCTTTTCATATCATCTACGAACGTCGAGCTAACTCACGTGCTTCCTATAATATATGCAGGAAATAATTCATGGAAAACACTCCGTCCCTCGGATATGATGATAAATGGAGGTCCCATGTATGAGCCACATTTCATGTACGCAAAATAATGTCTCGAAAAGTGCAGGTTGTAAACCCGGTTGACTAGTATCCCTGCACATGACAATTCAAATACTGCAAAGAATCTTCAGAATTGAATTGAAGGAGGCAGTTCAGTACGAAGAAGAAGATGATGAAGTCGAGGAGCCATTTTGAAAGGCTGGAAATAACTGAGGGGGTCAATGAGATGATATATTTACAATGTATATGCGTTTTGTTACTCACAAGGACAGTTCAATTTGTAAACATTGTTTTTACTACTCTGTGTTCTCTCTGTTTTCTTTTTCTTGGAATACAGTAACTAGATTTTCTCTCACATGTAAATGGACTGAGAATAGATTTCAGCTAGTTTGGCCTAGTAGTACCTCCTTGATCACACACACACATGTATTGTTATGGAATAACATCCACCTCCACTGCTCACATCCACCTCCACTGCTCCAGGGAAATTGATGTTGCCCGATTCCCTGTATAATAAAGCTAAGTTCCAAAAGGCGCTAAATCCACTTTCCATAAAAATAGAGTTAACGATATCAGCGCAATACTATAGCTACGTAGCTATAGAAATCTAAAAGTTACCGTATAAATTACGCAAATAAAAGCAAACTATGGAGCGTTCCATTTTCATACCCCCATAGGTATTTTTTCGGGTGCGGTTCGTTATTCCGAAGGTTCGTTATTCCGAAGGTTCGTTATTCGGAACACGCAAATTTCCTATACCTGAGTGTTCGTTAATCCGAAAATGAAATAGGGTTCGTTAATCCGAACATTTGTTGCATTATTCCGAAGGTTCGTTATTCCGAAGGTTCGTTATTCCGAAGGTTCGCTATTCCTAAAATGAAATCGGGTTCGTTATTCCGAAGGTCCGTTATTCCGAGGGTTCGTTATTCCGAAGGTTCGCTATTCCTAAAATGAAATCGGGTTCGTTAATCCGAAAATGAATTTGGGTTTGTTATACTGCTATAATTTCATATAAAGAGATAAAATCAACTTAAATGTTTGATTGGTCTGGCCAAGGGAGGGAAAGGGGGAGGGGTATGCTTAATGCAGGCTGTAAATTAAATAAACAAAACACAAACTATAGTATTATAACAAGCCCGATTAAATTTTCGGAATAACGAACCCGATTTTATTTCAACTTCAACTTCAACGTCGGACAAAGAAACCAGTTTTCTCCAAAGTTGAACAAGTGGATTTAGCGCCTTTTGGAATTTAGCTCCTCATATATAAAAGGCATGGCATTCGATACAGCAGGAGTCTGCTGCTATGGTAGATGTATTGTCTGCTTGACCTGTTTAGTAGCTTAGGTCAGTTCCACGGGCGGTCAGTGATGGCTGACCAATGGCAATGAGGTATTTC